>JAAVTI010000434.1:0-19870 GCA_011947335.1 Phytophthora constricta | reverse complement strand
TCTCTTTGCGTCCCAGGGCGTTGTTTTGCGCGTTCTGGCGCATCGTGCTCATGAGTCAGGCTGCTGTGAGTCCCTGCGGCATATCAACAGCCTCTCATGGCGTCTCCAGCGATGGCAGTGATAGTGTCACGGATTGACCGGATCGAACTCCGACTCGGGCCCGTCGGCGGATCAACAGCCTTGACATCGTCTGCTGCCTCTGAAGGACCGCGCATTCTGGCCAACGATACTGGCAAGCCATGGCGGGTGTCGGTCGGCCTGGACGGTCCGATGCTGGCGTCGCAGACGCGTAGGCATTGATGAAGATAAAGTGTAAGTTGTCGAGTGTGGCGTCGGGAGCAGACCGCAGTGAGGACACGGCAGGGGCAATGGGAAGCGGGAGGTGTGCGTGAGCGGTGGAACATGCGTGTTTGGCGTGTGGTTGTGCGTGTGAGTCGCTATGCGCGATTTTGTTTCCAGGGCGGAAACGTTCGTGTGCAGGTCGTATAGCTCAGTCGGTAGAGCACAGTGCTAATAACGCTGCGGTCCAGGGTTCGAGCCCCTGTATGACCATTTTGCCGCTTCTCTTTGCGTCCCAGGGCGTTGTTTTGCGCGTTCTGGCGCATCGTGCTCATGAGTCAGGCTGCTGTGAGTCCCTGCGGCATATCAACAGCCTCTCATGGCGTCTCCAGCGATGGCAGTGATAGTGTCACGGATTGAACCGGATCGAACTCCGACTCGGGCCCGTCGGCGGATCAACAGCCTTGACATCGTCTGCTGCCTGAAGGACCGCGCATTCTGGCCAACGATACTGGCAAGCCATGGCGGGTGTCGGTCGGCCTGGACGGTCCGATGCTGGCGTCGCAGACGCGTAAGCATTGATGAAGATAAAGTGTAAGTTGTCGAGTGTGGCGTCGGGAGTAGGCCGCAGTGAGGACACGGCAGGGGCAATGGGAAGCGGGAGGTGTGCGTGAGCGGTGGAACATGCGTGTTTGGCGTGTGGTTGTGCGTGTGAGTCGCTATGCGCGATTTTGTTTCCAGGGCGGAAACGTTCGTGTGCAGGTCGTATAGCTCAGTCGGTAGAGCACAGTGCTAATAACGCTGCGGTCCAGGGTTCGAGCCCCTGTATGACCATTTTGCCGCTTCTCTTTGCGTCCCAGGGCGTTGTTTTGCGCGTTCTGGCGCATCGTGCTCATGAGTCAGGCTGCTGTGAGTCCCTGCGGCATATCAACAGCCTCTCATGGCGTCTCCAGCGATGGCAGTGATAGTGTCACGGATTGAACCGGATCGAACCCCGGCTCGGGCCCGTCGGCGGATCAACAGCCTTGACATCGTCTGCTGTCTGAAGGACCGCGCATTCTGGCCAACGATACTGGCAAGCCATGGCGGGTGTCGGTCGGCCTGGACGGTCCGATGCTGGCGTCGCAGACGCGTAGGCATTGATGAAGATAAAAGTGTAAGTTGTCGAGTGTGGCGTCGGGAGCAGACCGCAGAGGACACGGCAGGGGCAATGGGAAGCGGGAGGTGTGCGTGAGCGGTGGAACATGCGTGTTTGGCGTGTGGTTGTGCGTGTGAGTCGCTATGCGCGATTTTGTTTCCAGGGCGGAAACGTTCGTGTGCAGGTCGTATAGCTCAGTCGGTAGAGCACAGTGCTAATAACGCTGCGGTCCAGGGTTCGAGCCCCTGTATGACCATTTTGCCGCTTCTCTTTTGCGTCCCAGGGCGTTGTTTTGCGCGTTCTGGCGCATCGTGCTCATGAGTCAGGCTGCTGTGAGTCCCTGCGGCATATCGACAGCCTCTCATGGCGTCTCCAGCGATGGCAGTGATAGTGTCACGGATTGAACCGGATCGAACCCCGACTCGGGCCCGTCGGCGGATCAACAGCCTTGACATCGTCTGCTGTCTGAAGGACCGCGCATTCTGGCCAACGATACTGGCAAGCCATGGCGGGTGTCGGTCGGCCTGGACGGTCCGATGCTGGCGTCGCAGACGCGTAGGCATTGATGAAGATAAAAGTGTAAGTTGTCGAGTGTGGCGTCGGGAGCAGACCGCAGTGAGGACACTGCAAGGGCAATGGGGAGCTGGAGGTGTGCGTGAGCGGTGGAACACGCGTGTTTGGCGTGTGGTTGTGCGAGTGAGTCGCCATGCGCGATTTTGTTTCCAGGGCGGAAACGTTCGTGTGCAGGTCGTATAGCTCAGTCGGTAGAGCACAGTGCTAATAACGCTGCGGTCCAGGGTTCGAGCCCCTGTATGACCATTTTGCCGCTTCTCTTTGCGTCCCAGGGCGTTGTTTTGCGCGTTCTGGCGCATCGTGCTCATGAGTCAGGCTGCTGTGAGTCCCCTGCGGCATATCGACAGCCTCTCATGGCGTCTCCAGCGATGGCAGTGATAGTGTCACGGATTGAACCGGATCGAACCCCGACTCGGGCCCGTCGGCGGATCAACAGCCTTGACATCGTCTGCTGTCTGAAGGACCGCGCATTCTGGCCAACGATACTGGCAAGCCATGGCGGGTGTCGGTCGGCCTGGACGGTCCGATGCTGGCGTCGCAGACGCGTAGGCATTGATGAAGATAAAAGTGTAAGTTGTCGAGTGTGGCGTCGGGAGCAGACCGCAGTGAGGACACGGCAGGGGCAATGGGAAGCGGGAGGTATTGCGTGAGCGGTGGAACATGCGTGTTTGGCGTGTGGTTGTGCGTGTGAGTCGCTATGCGCGATTTTGTTTCCAGGGCGGAAACGTTCGTGTGCAGGTCGTATAGCTCAGTCGGTAGAGCACAGTGCTAATAACACTGCGGTCCAGGGTTCGAGCCCCTGTATGACCATTTTGCCGCTTCTCTTTGCGTCCCAGGGCGTTGTTTTGCGCGTTCTGGCGCATCGTGCTCATGAGTCAGGCTGCTGTGAGTCCCTGCGGCATATCGACAGCCTCTCACGGCGTCTCCAGCGATGGCAGTGATAGTGTCACGGATTGAACCGGATCGAACCCCGACTCGGGCCCGTCGGCGGATCAACAGCCTTGACATCGTCTGCTGTCTGAAGGACCGCGCATTCTGGGAAACGATACTGGCAAGCCATGGCGGGTGTCGGTCGGCCTGGACGGTCCGATGCTGGCGTCGCAGACGCGTAAGCAGCGATGAAGATAAAAGTGTAAGTTGTCGAGTGTGGCGTCGGGAGCAGACCGCAGTGAGGACACGGCAGGGAGCAATGGGAAGCGGGAGGTATTGCGTGAGCAGTGGAACATGCGTGTTTGGCGTGTGGTTGTGCGTGTGAGTCGCTATACGCGATTTTGTTTCCAGGGCGGAAACGTTCGTGTGCAGGTCGTATAGCTCAGTCGGTAGAGCACAGTGCTAATAACGCTGCGGTCCAGGGTTCGAGCCCCTGTATGACCATTTTGCCGCTTCTCTTTGCGTCCCAGGGCGTTGTTTTGCGCGTTCTGGCGCATCGTGCTCATGAGTCAGGCTGCTGTGAGTCCCTGCGGCATATCGACAGCCTCTCACGGCGTCTCCAGCGATGGCAGTGATAGTGTCACGGATTGAACCGGATCGAACCCCGACTCGGGCCCGTCGGCGGATCAACAGCCTTGACATCGTCTGCTGTCTGAAGGACCGCGCATTCTGGGAAACGATACTGGCAAGCCATGGCGGGTGTCGGTCGGCCTGGACGGTCCGATGCTGGCGTCGCAGACGCGTAGGCATTGATGAAGATAAAAGTGTAAGTTGTCGAGTGTGGCGTCGGGAGTAGGCCGCAGTGAGGACACGGCAGGGGCAATGGGAAGCGGGAGGTGTGCGTGAGCGGTGTAACATGCGTGTTTGGCGTGTGGTTGTGCGTGTGAGTCGCTATGCGCGATTTTGTTTCCAGGGCGGAAACGTTCGTGTGCAGGTCGTATAGCTCAGTCGGTAGAGCACAGTGCTAATAACGCTGCGGTCCAGGGTTCGAGCCCCTGTATGACCATTTTGCCGCTTCTCTTTTGCGTCCCAGGGCGTTGTTTTGCGCGTTCTGGCGCATCGTGCTCATGAGTCAGGCTGCTGTGAGTCCCTGCGGCATATCGACAGCCTCTCACGGCGTCTCCAGCGATGGCAGTGATAGTGTCACGGATTGAACCGGATCGAACCCCGACTCGGGCCCGTCGGCGGATCAACAGCCTTGACATCGTCTGCTGTCTGAAGGACCGCGCATTCTGGGAAACGATACTGGCAAGCCATGGCGGGTGTCGGTCGGCCTGGACGGTCCGATGCTGGCGTCGCAGACGCGTAAGCATTGGTGAAGATAAAAGTGTAAGTTGTCGAGTGTGGCGTCGGGAGCAGACCGCAGTGAGGACACGGCAGGGGCAATGGGAAGCGGGAGGTGTGCGTGAGCGGTGTAACATGCGTGTTTGGCGTGTGGTTGTGCGTGTGAGTCGCTATGCGCGATTTTGTTTCCAGGGCGGAAACGTTCGTGTGCAGGTCGTATATCTCAGTCGGTAGAGCACAGTGCTAATAACGCTGCGGTCCAGGGTTCGAGCCCCTGTATGACCATTTTGCCGCTTCTCTTTTGCGTCCCAGGGCGTTGTTTTGCGCGTTCTGGCGCATCGTGCTCATGAGTCAGGCTGCTGTGAGTCCCTGCGGCATATCGACAGCCTCTCACGGCGTCTCCAGCGATGGCAGTGATAGTGTCACGGATTGAACCGGATCGAACCCCGACTCGGGCCCGTCGGCGGATCAACAGCCTTGACATCGTCTGCTGTCTGAAGGACCGCGCATTCTGGGAAACGATACTGGCAAGCCATGGCGGGTGTCGGTCGGCCTGGACGGTCCGATGCTGGCGTCGCAGACGCGTAGGCATTGATGAAGATAAAAGTGTAAGTTGTCGAGTGTGGCGTCGGGAGTAGACCGCAGTGAGGACACGGCAGGGGCAATGGGAAGCGGGAGGTGTGCGTGAGCGGTGGAACATGCGTGTTTGGCGTGTGGTTGTGCGTGTGAGTCGCTATGCGCGATTTTGTTTCCAGGGCGGAAACGTTCGTGTGCAGGTCGTATAGCTCAGTCGGTAGAGCACAGTGCTAATAACGCTGCGGTCCAGGGTTCGAGCCCCTGTATGACCATTTTGCCGCTTCTCTTTTGCGTCCCAGGGCGTTGTTTTGCGCGTTCTGGCGCATCGTGCTCATGAGTCAGGCTGCTGTGAGTCCCTGCGGCATATCGACAGCCTCTCACGGCGTCTCCAGCGATGGCAGTGATAGTGTCACGGATTGAACCGGATCGAACCCCGACTCGGGCCCGTCGGCGGATCAACAGCCTTGACATCGTCTGCTGTCTGAAGGACCGCGCATTCTGGGAAACGATACTGCAAGCCATGGCGGGTGTCGGTCGGCTGGACGGTCCGATGCTGGCGTCGCAGACGCGTAAGCAGCGATGAAGATAAAAGTGTAAGTTGTCGAGTGTGGCGTCGGGAGTAGGCCGCAGTGAGGACACGGCAGGGGCAATGGGAAGCGGGAGGTGTGCGTGAGCGGTGGAACACGCGTGTTTGGCGTGTGGTTGTGCGTGTGAGTCGCCATGCGCGATTTTGTTTCCAGGGCGGAAACGTTCGTGTGCGGGTCGTATAGCTCAGTCGGTAGAGCACAGTGCTAATAACGCTGCGGTCCAGGGTTCGAGCCCCTGTATGACCATTTTGCCGCTTCTCTTTTGCGTCCCAGGGCGTTGTTTTGCGCGTTCTGGCGCATCGTGCTCATGAGTCAGGCTGCTGTGAGTCCCTGCGGCATATCGACAGCCTCTCACGGCGTCTCCAGCGATGGCAGTGATAGTGTCACGGATTGAACCGGATCGAACCCCGACTCGGGCCCGTCGGCGGATCAACAGCCTTGACATCGTCTGCTGTCTGAAGGACCGCGCATTCTGGGAAACGATACTGCAAGCCATGGCGGGTGTCGGTCGGCCTGGACGGTCCGATGCTGGCGTCGCAGACGCGTAAGCAGCGATGAAGATAAAAGTGTAAGTTGTCGAGTGTGGCGTCGGGAGTAGGCCGCAGTGAGGACACGGCAGGGGCAATGGGAAGCGGGAGGTGTGCGTGAGCGGTGGAACATGCGTGTTTGGCGTGTGGTTGTGCGTGTGAGTCGCTATGCGCGATTTTGTTTCCAGGGCGGAAACGTTCGTGTGCAGGTCGTATAGCTCAGTCGGTAGAGCACAGTGCTAATAACGCTGCGGTCCAGGGTTCGAGCCCCTGTATGACCATTTTGCCGCTTCTCTTTTGCGTCCCAGGGCGTTGTTTTGCGCGTTCTGGCGCATCGTGCTCATGAGTCAGGCTGCTGTGAGTCCCTGCGGCATATCGACAGCCTCTCACGGCGTCTCCAGCGATGGCAGTGATAGTGTCACGGATTGAACCGGATCGAACCCCGACTCGGGCCCGTCGGCGGATCAACAGCCTTGACATCGTCTGCTGTCTGAAGGACCGCGCATTCTGGGAAACGATACTGGCAAGCCATGGCGGGTGTCGGTCGGCTGGACGGTCCGATGCTGGCGTCGCAGACGCCGTAAGCAGTGATGAAGATAAAAGTGTAAGTTGTCGAGTGTGGCGTCGGGAGTAGGCCGCAGTGAGGACACGGCAGGGGCAATGGGAAGCGGGAGGTGTGCGTGAGCGGTGGAACATGCGTGTTTGGCGTGTGGTTGTGCGTGTGAGTCGCTATGCGCGATTTTGTTTCCAGGGCGGAAACGTTCGTGTGCAGGTCGTATAGCTCAGTCGGTAGAGCACAGTGCTAATAACGCTGCGGTCCAGGGTTCGAGCCCCTGTATGACCATTTTGCCGCTTCTCTTTTGCGTCCCAGGGCGTTGTTTTGCGCGTTCTGGCGCATCGTGCTCATGAGTCAGGCTGCTGTGAGTCCCTGCGGCATATCGACAGCCTCTCACGGCGTCTCCAGCGATGGCAGTGATAGTGTCACGGATTGAACCGGATCGAACCCCGACTCGGGCCCGTCGGCGGATCAACAGCCTTGACATCGTCTGCTGTCTGAAGGACCGCGCATTCTGGGAAACGATACTGGCAAGCCATGGCGGGTGTCGGTCGGCCTGGACGGTCCGATGCTGGCGTCGCAGACGCGTAAGCAGCGATGAAGATAAAAGTGTAAGTTGTCGAGTGTGGCGTCGGGAGTAGGCCGCAGTGAGGACACGGCAGGGGCAATGGGAAGCGGGAGGTGTGCGTGAGCGGTGGAACATGCGTGTTTGGCGTGTGGTTGTGCGTGTGAGTCGCTATGCGCGATTTTGTTTCCAGGGCGGAAACGTTCGTGTGCAGGTCGTATAGCTCAGTCGGCAGAGCACAGTGCTAATAACGCTGCGGTCCAGGGTTCGAGCCCCTGTATGACCATTTTGCCGCTTCTCTTTTGCGTCCCAGGGCGTTGTTTTGCGCGTTCTGGCGCATCGTGCTCATGAGTCAGGCTGCTGTGAGTCCCTGCGGCATATCGACAGCCTCTCACGGCGTCTCCAGCGATGGCAGTGATAGTGTCACGGATTGAACCGGATCGAACCCCGACTCGGGCCCGTCGGCGGATCAACAGCCTTGACATCGTCTGCTGTCTGAAGGACCGCGCATTCTGGGAAACGATACTGGCAAGCCATGGCGGGTGTCGGTCGGCCTGGACGGTCCGATGCTGGCGTCGCAGACGCGTAAGCAGCGATGAAGATAAAAGTGTAAGTTGTCGAGTGTGGCGTCGGGAGTAGGCCGCAGTGAGGACACGGCAGGGGCAATGGGAAGCGGGAGGTGTGCGTGAGCGGTGGAACATGCGTGTTTGGCGTGTGGTTGTGCGTGTGAGTCGCTATGCGCGATTTTGTTTCCAGGGCGGAAACGTTCGTGTGCAGGTCGTATAGCTCAGTCGGTAGAGCACAGTGCTAATAACGCTGCGGTCCAGGGTCTGAGCCCCTGTATGACCATTTTGCCGCTTCTCTTTGCGTCCCAGGGCGTTGTTTTGCGCGTTCTGGCGCATCGTGCTCATGAGTCAGGCTGCTGTGAGTCCCTGCGGCATATCGACAGCCTCTCACGGCGTCTCCAGCGATGGCAGTGATAGTGTCACGGATTGAACCGGATCGAACCCCGACTCGGGCCCGTCGGCGGATCAACAGCCTTGACATCGTCTGCTGTCTGAAGGACCGCGCATTCTGGGAAACGATACTGCAAGCCATGGCGGGTGTCGGTCGGCTGGACGGTCCGATGCTGGCGTCGCAGACGCGTAAGCAGCGATGAAGATAAAAGTGTAAGTTGTCGAGTGTGGCGTCGGGAGTAGGCCGCAGTGAGGACACGGCAGGGGCAATGGGAAGCGGGAGGTGTGCGTGAGCGGTGGAACACGCGTGTTTGGCGTGTGGTTGTGCGTGTGAGTCGCCATGCGCGATTTTGTTTCCAGGGCGGAAACGTTCGTGTGCGGGTCGTATAGCTCAGTCGGTAGAGCACAGTGCTAATAACGCTGCGGTCCAGGGTTCGAGCCCCTGTATGACCATTTTGCCGCTTCTCTTTTGCGTCCCAGGGCGTTGTTTTGCGCGTTCTGGCGCATCGTGCTCATGAGTCAGGCTGCTGTGAGTCCCTGCGGCATATCGACAGCCTCTCACGGCGTCTCCAGCGATGGCAGTGATAGTGTCACGGATTGAACCGGATCGAACCCCGACTCGGGCCCGTCGGCGGATCAACAGCCTTGACATCGTCTGCTGTCTGAAGGACCGCGCATTCTGGGAAACGATACTGCAAGCCATGGCGGGTGTCGGTCGGCCTGGACGGTCCGATGCTGGCGTCGCAGACGCGTAAGCAGCGATGAAGATAAAAGTGTAAGTTGTCGAGTGTGGCGTCGGGAGTAGGCCGCAGTGAGGACACGGCAGGGGCAATGGGAAGCGGGAGGTGTGCGTGAGCGGTGGAACATGCGTGTTTGGCGTGTGGTTGTGCGTGTGAGTCGCTATGCGCGATTTTGTTTCCAGGGCGGAAACGTTCGTGTGCGGGTCGTATAGCTCAGTCGGTAGAGCACAGTGCTAATAACGCTGCGGTCCAGGGTTCGAGCCCCTGTATGACCATTTTGCCGCTTCTCTTTTGCGTCCCAGGGCGTTGTTTTGCGCGTTCTGGCGCATCGTGCTCATGAGTCAGGCTGCTGTGAGTCCCTGCGGCATATCGACAGCCTCTCACGGCGTCTCCAGCGATGGCAGTGATAGTGTCACGGATTGAACCGGATCGAACCCCGACTCGGGCCCGTCGGCGGATCAACAGCCTTGACATCGTCTGCTGTCTGAAGGACCGCGCATTCTGGGAAACGATACTGGCAAGCCATGGCGGGTGTCGGTCGGCCTGGACGGTCCGATGCTGGCGTCGCAGACGCCGTAAGCAGTGATGAAGATAAAAGTGTAAGTTGTCGAGTGTGGCGTCGGGAGTAGGCCGCAGTGAGGACACGGCAGGGAGCAATGGGAAGCGGGAGGTGTTGCGTGAGCGGTGGAACATGCGTGTTTGGCGTGTGGTTGTGCGTGTGAGTCGCTATGCGCGATTTTGTTTCCAGGGCGGAAACGTTCGTGTGCGGGTCGTATAGCTCAGTCGGTAGAGCACAGTGCTAATAACACTGCGGTCCAGGGTTCGAGCCCCTGTATGACCATTTTGCCGCTTCTCTTTTGCGTCCCAGGGCGTTGTTTTGCGCGTTCTGGCGCATCGTGCTCATGAGTCAGGCTGCTGTGAGTCCCTGCGGCATATCGACAGCCTCTCACGGCGTCTCCAGCGATGGCAGTGATAGTGTCACGGATTGAACCGGATCGAACCCCGACTCGGGCCCGTCGGCGGATCAACAGCCTTGACATCGTCTGCTGTCTGAAGGACCGCGCATTCTGGGAAACGATACTGGCAAGCCATGGCGGGTGTCGGTCGGCCTGGACGGTCCGATGCTGGCGTCGCAGACGCCGTAAGCAGCGATGAAGATAAAAGTGTAAGTTGTCGAGTGTGGCGTCGGGAGTAGGCCGCAGTGAGGACACGGCAGGGGCAATGGGAAGCGGGAGGTGTGCGTGAGCGGTGTAACATGCGTGTTTGGCGTGTGGTTGTGCGTGTGAGTCGCTATGCGCGATTTTGTTTCCAGGGCGGAAACGTTCGTGTGCAGGTCGTATAGCTCAGTCGGTAGAGCACAGTGCTAATAACGCTGCGGTCCAGGGTTCGAGCCCCTGTATGACCATTTTGCCGCTTCTCTTTTGCGTCCCAGGGCGTTGTTTTGCGCGTTCTGGCGCATCGTGCTCATGAGTCAGGCTGCTGTGAGTCCCTGCGGCATATCGACAGCCTCTCACGGCGTCTCCAGCGATGGCAGTGATAGTGTCACGGATTGAACCGGATCGAACCCCGACTCGGGCCCGTCGGCGGATCAACAGCCTTGACATCGTCTGCTGTCTGAAGGACCGCGCATTCTGGGAAACGATACTGGCAAGCCATGGCGGGTGTCGGTCGGCCTGGACGGTCCGATGCTGGCGTCGCAGACGCGTAAGCAGCGATGAAGATAAAAGTGTAAGTTGTCGAGTGTGGCGTCGGGAGTAGGCCGCAGTGAGGACACGGCAGGGGCAATGGGAAGCGGGAGGTGTGCGTGAGCGGTGGAACATGCGTGTTTGGCGTGTGGTTGTGCGTGTGAGTCGCTATGCGCGATTTTGTTTCCAGGGCGGAAACGTTCGTGTGCAGGTCGTATAGCTCAGTCGGTAGAGCACAGTGCTAATAACGCTGCGGTCCAGGGTTCGAGCCCCTGTATGACCATTTTGCCGCTTCTCTTTTGCGTCCCAGGGCGTTGTTTTGCGCGTTCTGGCGCATCGTGCTCATGAGTCAGGCTGCTGTGAGTCCCTGCGGCATATCGACAGCCTCTCACGGCGTCTCCAGCGATGGCAGTGATAGTGTCACGGATTGAACCGGATCGAACCCCGACTCGGGCCCGTCGGCGGATCAACAGCCTTGACATCGTCTGCTGTCTGAAGGACCGCGCATTCTGGGAAACGATACTGGCAAGCCATGGCGGGTGTCGGTCGGCCTGGACGGTCCGATGCTGGCGTCGCAGACGCGTAAGCAGCGATGAAGATAAAAGTGTAAGTTGTCGGGTGTGGCGTCGGGAGTAGGCCGCAGTGAGGACACGGCAGGGGCAATGGGAAGCGGGAGGTGTGCGTGAGCGGTGGAACATGCGTGTTTGGCGTGTGGTTGTGCGTGTGAGTCGCTATGCGCGATTTTGTTTCCAGGGCGGAAACGTTCGTGTGCAGGTCGTATAGCTCAGTCGGTAGAGCACAGTGCTAATAACGCTGCGGTCCAGGGTTCGAGCCCCTGTATGACCATTTTGCCGCTTCTCTTTTGCGTCCCAGGGCGTTGTTTTGCGCGTTCTGGCGCATCGTGCTCATGAGTCAGGCTGCTGTGAGTCCCTGCGGCATATCGACAGCCTCTCACGGCGTCTCCAGCGATGGCAGTGATAGTGTCACGGATTGAACCGGATCGAACCCCGACTCGGGCCCGTCGGCGGATCAACAGCCTTGACATCGTCTGCTGTCTGAAGGACCGCGCATTCTGGGAAACGATACTGCAAGCCATGGCGGGTGTCGGTCGGCCTGGACGGTCCGATGCTGGCGTCGCAGACGCGTAGGCATTGGTGAAGATAAAAGGGTAAGTTGTCGAGTGTGGCGTCGGGAGCAGACCGCAGTGAGGACACGGCAGGGGCAATGGGAAGCGGGAGGTGTGCGTGAGCGGTGTAACATGCGTGTTTGGCGTGTGGTTGTGCGTGTGAGTCGCTATGCGCGATTTTGTTTCCAGGGCGGAACGTTCGTGTGCAGGTCGTATAGCTCAGTCGGTAGAGCACAGTGCTAATAACGCTGCGGTCAGGGTTCGAGCCCCTGTATGACCATTTTGCCGCTTCTCTTTTGCGTCCCAGGGCGTTGTTTTGCGCGTTCTGGCGCATCGTGCTCATGAGTCAGGCTGCTGTGAGTCCCTGCGGCATATCAACAGCCTCTCATGGCGTCTCCAGCGATGGCACTGATAGTGTCACGGATTGGACCGGATCGAACTCCGACTCGGGCCCGTCGGCGGATCAACAGCCTTGACATCGTCTGCTGTCAAGGACCGCGCATTCTGGCCAACGATACTGGCAAGCCATGGCGGGTGTCGGTCGGCCTGGACGGCCGATGCTGGCGTCGCAGACGCGTAGGCATTGATGAAGATAAAGGGTAAGTTGTCGAAAGTGTGGCGTCGGGAGCAGACCGCAGAGAGGACACGGCAGGGGCAATGGGAAGCGGGAGGTGTGCGTGAGCGGTGGAACATGCGTGTTTGGCGTGTGGTTGTGCGTGTGAGTCGCTATGCGCGATTTTGTTTTCAGGGCGGAAACGTTCGTGTGCAGGTCGTATAGCTCAGTCGGTAGAGCACAGTGCTAATAACGCTGCGGTCCAGGGTTCGAGCCCCTGTATGACCATTTTGCCGCTTCTCTTTTGCGTCCCAGGGCGTTGTTTGCGCGTTCTGGCGCATCGTGCTCATGAGTCAGGCTGCTGTGAGTCCCTGCGGCATATCAACAGCCTCTCATGGCGTCTCCAGCGATGGCAGTGATAGTGTCACGGATTGGACCGGATCGAACTCCGACTCGGGCCCGTCGGCGGATCAACAGCCTTGACATCGTCTGCTGTCTGAAGGACCGCGCATCCTGGCCAACGATACTGGCAAGCCATGGCGGGTGTCGGTCGGCCTGGACGGTCCGATGCTGGCGTCGCAGACGCGTAGGCATTGGTGAAGATAAAGTGTAAGTTGTCGAGTGTGGCGTCGGGAGCAGACCGCAGAGAGGACACGGCAGGGGCAATGGGAAGCGGGAGGTGTGCGTGAGCGGTGGAACATGCGTGTTTGGCGTGTGGTTGTGCGTGTGAGTCGCTATGCGCGATTTTGTTTCCAGGGCGGAAACGTTCGTGTGCAGGTCGTATAGCTCAGTCGGTAGAGCACAGTGCTAATAACGCTGCGGTCAGGGTTCGAGCCCCTGTATGACCATTTTGCCGCTTCTCTTTTGCGTCCCAGGGCGTTGTTTTGCGCGAGCAGCATAGAGCGGCACCACATCTAGAGCCGAATGGATTTTACCCATTCAAGATGAAAATACCGCATTAAACAGTCGTTTAAACCATTTTTTTTATTGTGAAAGTATATAAAGGTATAAAGAAGTATAAAACAGAAGATAACGACGAGAGTGTTATTAGATGTCTTATGTTGATGAGAATGCTCTTTTTAACTACAAGAACTCTAATACAGAATCAAATATCTAATATCCATAGGAGGTGAAAACAATGGCAAGACTGCTAGACACCATATATAGAATAGAAGGCTCCTTTTAACTACAAGGATTCAAATACAGAATCAAATACCTAATATTCATAGGAGGTAAAATATACTTAATATACACCAATGTCGCCGAAAAATCTCACATACAAATCTGACAACACATTTTTGACCAAGTACTACCTTAATATAAATATTTAAATATCAAGATCATAATTAATAAAGTTGCCATCTTAAGCGAACTCAAATTAATTATTTTTTATCAGATTACTCTACCTCCTATAGTATATAGATAACAATGACGACACTAACATTTGGTAAATTTAAAGACAAGACGATTGAAGAGGTTTATGCCATCGATCCAAGTTACTGCCGATGGATGAGCAAACAACCAAGTTTAAACGCGAGCGATGAGATTAAAGACTTTCTTACGACTACGTTCGCGGATAGTAAAGAAGAAACCGATGAATACGTTATGACCTGGGGTCGCCATAAGACTAAAACTCTAGATTATATTAAGAGAGTCGATCCCAAATATCTCGATTGGTTACGCAACAATCAGTTCGTTAAAGAGAAATGCTCACGACTACTCAAAGAGTTAGAAACCATCAATTAACTACAACCTGCAAAAGTCAAATTAAAAAAATATTTTTTTTTCATCGAGTCAAAATAGTGTTTTATTTTTATGAGAGAGCCTAATTAGCAGTATAGTCATCTACCTCGCCTGTGAGACGATTATAAGTCATTTCATTTTCATGGGCAACGATAACGATCAGATTACAATCCTGAGACGATGCGTTCGTTCCCTTAATCTGAAGCGACTGAGGAACATCCTTCTCGGTTAAGCGAGACACGTCGGCGACGAGTACACGATTAGTGGAGGCCCATGTTTTGAAATCAATTAGACCATTCGATAATTCAGGCGTCATATCACCGTTAATAGCCGACAGCTTCGAGAATTCGTCACAGAAATTCTGGAAATCATACTCATGATTTAGATCAAACACTTGACTGTTGCCAATGCGTACATTAAAGTTACGAATAGCAGATCCAGGTTGAACGGTCCACGGTGCACTATCGAAAGGAGATTGAAACTGTTCGACTGTATCAAAGGCGCTGTTCCTTTAGCGAAAGGAAGCACCGCAACGTATTTAACGTTTTTGAGACTAGCCGAAAGCTGTAGATCAAACGATTTACCAGCTTGAGCTCCTTGAGCCGCTCCAAAGTGTTGGGCATAATAATCGAGATAACGAATATTCTTTGTAGGTTTAGAGATGATCGTGGTAGGATTCTCTAGATCAACGAATGGAACGTATAGTCGGCACGTGGTAAATGGAAAATAAGTACTATTAACAACATCTTCAAGCGAATTAGTGATAGCACCCCAAGCAACAGTAATTTGCGTAGCGGCATCAGGAAAACAGTCTCATTCGGGGCTCCGGTGCTAGCCGATGTAACCATAATAGGGCAAGTAGAGCCACTTTGACGAGTTGTAGAAGCTAGAGTCATGGTCCTAGCAGTCCCTAAATTAATAACAGCCGATCCACGGTTCACACGCAGACGGATCTTGATCTGAGGCGACCCCATGAGATCAAGATCTTTGAAAATCGGGTGAAGATCAACAAGCTTAATCTTGAGCATATAATACCAAGAACCAGCAATAGATCCAGCCGTAGCGACTCCTGCTTTGAAAGCTCCTCGTCCAAACTGATTAGCGATATCATTTGAAACAGCCGCATTGGCAACCGTAGGCCAACCGTTAGTTACAGCGTTCGCTACTGGAGGATTAGCCAATAGTCGCTTCACGAATCCTTCATTCGCACCAAGGACAGCACCACCAGTAGCCACATCGCCGATAGCGTCAGCGATATTAAGAGCATTGCCCGTAGTTGCAGCAACGTTGCTATATCCATTTCCGAGAGTGGAAGCAGCACTTTGATGAACAAGCGATCCTACGCTATCTGGGTAGAAAGCTTTCAGCGCCGTGCTTAGCCATATAGTCAGCGCTAGTCTCAACTTGAGCACGTAGATTATTGATAAACATCTTATGTTCGTTCATTGATAAGATCGACTTGCCATTGAGCTCTAGAGACATAGCATCAATTACATTCCATACTCCGCATTTCATGCCTACTGAGAGGCGATTAGCCGCACTACTGAGAGCCTGAGTATCGTGAGTGTTCTTCATACTGACGAGGTAAGGAAGAAGTATATAACTATCGCGAAGACATGCAAAGCCTTCCGCACCATTGAGTTGGCTAGTTGCATCTAGCGTAATAATACCATTTGCATAACTTCCTTGGTTAATATCGATAACATGCGAGATTCGCTTGTTAGAGGATACTTTACATCCGGATCGCTTTTTAGCGATGATTGGTAGAGAAACTGATCAGCTAGCTGTGTGTCACTCATCTTAAAATAATTCGTTCTATATACGATCATCTATAGATGAAAACAAAATTAAATAATGGCGCATCTAATCAAAGCAGTCACAAGCGATCATGATCTAATCGAATTAGCTAAACTAATAAATGTTAATATCGAAAATATCTATGAATCGTCCGAGATTACCAAGCCTCTTCCCAAGGTAGGTACCTTCCTAATTCTATTGAGACCTCCCGATCTTGAGATAGGACACTGGACATGTATCGTAGATGGTGTTTATTATGACAGTATGGGCGAGGGACCTCCTAAACGCTACGGAATAAAAAAATACAACGAGATTCAACTTCAAGGTACTAAAGATGATTATTGCGGCATATTTTGCTTATTGTTTATTTACGCTAAGCAGAAGAATAGAATGGATCTACTGAAGAGGTTTATTAATTTAAATATAACCGTGCTTTAGCTTTTAATTATATAGAGCGGAGCTTAGAGAACTTGTTCGAAAAGTAGCAATCATGTATCGTGAATTAACGATCTCGAGTGAAATACCTAAGGCAAAGCTAACCAAAGCTTTCAAGACTGGAAAACTAAGCTTAACAAAGGCTGAGCTTAAGGGTTCTGGTGCTATTATTCATTTGCATCCATCGAGTTATGAGAAGGCGCTTAAGGCTCAAAAAGCGGGTCGTGGAGTTAGATTGGACGTTACGCGCCATGAAATTAAGAAAGGCTATAAGAAGCTCCAAGGTTCCTCGGTTTGGGGAAAAGTGTGGAACGGTATTAAAACAGGTTTTAAGGCTCTTAAAGACTCTGGCTTGTTGTCGCGAGCCGTAGATGCAGCTGTTCCTGCTTTGGCTACCTATGCTGGTGCTCCTCAAGCTGCAATCCCTGCACGAGCTGCTATTAAATCAATGACTGGAGTTGGCGTCGATAGCGATAGCGAATCGGATAGAGAGGGCGGTCGACTTACCTTAAACGATGTCAAAACAAGAGGTAAACAAGCCTTCGCTACATGAAAGATCGAGGTATTGCAACTGATCTCATAGATCTAGCTGAACGCAAACTCATTGAGAAAGCAACCAAGCCTGAACATGTAGATATGATCAAACAAGTTCGTAAGACCGTAAAATCGAGATACGGCGTCGGCGTCCCTAAGAAGACTAAGAAGTTTGTTAAAGGTAGCCAGGAAGCAAAGATTACATGACTAAGATTCGAGCTATGAGAGGCAAGAAGACGAGTGGCGTTCGGGGTAGAGAACCTGCGGGAGGATCATTTTCACTCGGGAAAAGTAGTATGAAGGCAGGGAGTTTTAAGATGTCAGGCACCGGTATGCGAGGCTCTTCATTTCGTTTGTAAACTATCAATTTTAAAAAAATAAGCATTTTTTATCTAAATTCACGCGGCCTAATCAATAACATGATTGATACAGATACATCTCGAAAATGAATCTGTTCATCATTTTGATTCCAAATGGATATAGTAAGACTAGATCGAGCTCCGTCATTGAGTTTAACCCAGGCGTAGTTGCTAGGTCTATAGTAAATCAATTGACCGATTGAGGAATCACCACGATCAAAAGCTGCTAATAAATCACCGGATACAACGTAATCGTTTTTAATTGCATCACAATGTACTACATAAGAACTAGTCGGATGAACCTGAGGAACAATATTAGATAAGAGAGGTAGCGATCGTTGTTGGAGTGGTTGGATACGTTCCAAGAGCGAATCCGAGTACCTTGCCAAAACTAGCGTTATCAATAATCAGTCGAGGTACACGAGACGTAGATGGTAAACCTGATCCAGATGAGCTATAAAGCCCCGTTGATGGACGTGTATAGCTTCCAATCGTAGTCGGGGTAGGAGAGCAATCAAGCTGACAACTGTAATACGTACTATTTTCACTAATTTGAATAAAGAATACATTATTACCATCTCCATCGATCAGATAAGCTCCAGCGCTTACCAAAGCAGCTTGGATTTTTCGATTGATATCAGCATATCCGTACCAGCCATCTTGAAGATTTACATTAACTAGAGATGTTGTACTACTCGTAGGGACTTCAATCTTAAACGAGTTGTTACCAAAAGCTAAGCTATCAATATTGAAATCACTACAAAACAAGGATATTGATTGAACAGCGATATCATTATCTTTAAAATTAACGGACGAACCAGCGAATTCGTATCTATATGTATTATTTAATCCATTCTGAACTAAGTTCGTGCTATCAAGCTTAATGAAGCTTGCCATACTTGTTCTATTAGAACACGCGGGGCGTGAATAGTAATTAGCTTATTTACGCTCAAGTGCGAAGTGTCAGCTTTACGAAGTTCAAAAGATCGCAGATCTTTTCGAACAACTTCTCTAAGCTCCGCTCTATATTAATGTATTGATTTATATTTCAGGATATTAATTAAGCAAGATCCGGATCGATCTCCTTATCAAAGTTATAACGTAGTTTAGAGCGCACTGAATCAATGAAAAGCATCTGACCTTTTCTATCACCTGTAGCTTTATTATAATACCTAACGATATCATTTTCATTAACGCCACGAATATTGAAATCAGTCATAAGCAGCTTTAGATCACGCTTACTGTTGGCCCTTAAGATCGCTACATATTCGCAGTTGAGCCTGATCATCTTGTCAGTGCCAAACCAACTGTGACTTAGGAATATCGTACTAAGTAGGAAATGTCGCCCGCGAGTGAAATAGTGGGAGAAGACATTCTTTTGGAGCCCCTTATCATTACTGAAATCATCAATGATCACAAGCTCTGGCTTCTTGCCGGGAGTTTTACGGATTGAATCGACTTGAGGTGGCTCATCGTGAAATGTGATGAATCCTTCCAATTTATCTCTAAGATAGTCATAGAGCTCTTGATTAGGATTACGAGCAATGATATGAAGATGACTAAAAACGTGAGGACTATGTTTTAAGATATGCATGCAGAGATTGTTCTTACCGCTGTAGGAGGGTCCTAGTATCACCATACGAAATAGCTTCTTGATACCTAATTCTTTGATATCACCGACCGTAGCGCTTTATATTTACTCGGGAGCGCAGCTCCATAATCAGCAATTTCGCTCATTTTTTAAAGTGTTACTATATAGTATCGATAAGAAAATGAGTGGCTTCGTATATCCACCTTCATTATTTGATTCTGGAATCTACAATCCGAACAACTATCTCTCTCAAGATCAGACCGGCTCTCTATCGTATGCTTATGCACAAAACGTTATATCTAAGCAAAAACGATTACCGTCTATCCTATTTGACCGGAGTTAGTGTCGGTCAAGCAACTATTGGTTTAGCTCTTGTTCCTGATGATAATCTCGATATTAGTGGTCTCGGTACTATCTCTTGCTCAGAATTACTAATCGGTGGAGAACCTATCACATTAAATTTACCAAGCTACTTAACTGGAATTACGGAAGGTGTAGGATCTCCGGGCAAAGCACTTGTTCTAAACGGTTCAGGTGATATCGTTTCTGGTGTTAGGTCATTGACGCTATCGGGAACTATCAATGCTACTTCATTCAAACAAGCAGGAACAACGTACAACCTTGCTAGTTTCTTAACATCTATTCCATCTAGTTTAAGCGTTTCGAATATTAACGCAAATACGTTTCAACAAGCAGGGGTAACGTATAATCTATCTAGCTTCTTGACATCGATCCCGTCTTCAATATCACTTTCAAGTATTAGTACATCGTCACTGATTCAAAATGGAGTATCTTACAACCTTGCTAGCTTCTTGACATCGGTACCGTCTTTCAATATCACTTTCAAGTATTAGTACATCGTCACTGATTCAAAATGGAGTATCTTACAACCTTGCTAACTTCTTGACATCGGTACCGTCTTCAATATCACTTTCAAGTATTAGTACATCGTCACTGATTCAGAATGGAGTATCTTACAACCTTGCTAACTTCTTGACATCGGTACCGTCTTCAATATCAGTTTCAACGATTTCTTCAGGTACTATATACGGAAATTTACAAACGGCTTCACAGACTGCTATAACAGAGATTGGAACTCTGGTTCGCTTAATGTCAGCAATTCTATTAATTGTAGTTCGCTTACCGTCAACGGTGTTTCTATAACAACAAATGGTGGAGCTACTTCGAAGGTTTTCTCTGTTACACCTGGATCTAACCATGCCGCGGCGAGCCGTCACGGAGAGTACAATCTGTGCATCGATAATGATAAAGATACTATCGGAGTAGCGCGGGTATATCATTCGCTATTGATACTGCTTCTGACGCTGCTTCAGGT
>JAAVTI010000433.1:0-54817 GCA_011947335.1 Phytophthora constricta | reverse complement strand
AAAAATACGTTATAGCCGAGGGCGATGACGAGCCGTTAGCGAAGTTGCGCGTCATGAGCAGCTTCTCGTACTTGGCGTTAACCTCCATCGTGCTCTTCGCTTGCTCGTCCGGTGAGTCCCAGAACTTTGGCAACTCAACCGCATTCAACGCCATCGACTGAACATGTGACAACAGGTTACGCCTCTTGCGATCCACACCAGCTAACAGACTTGGAGTTGACTTCTTCTTGGATGACGTCGATGCCTCGGACATTGTGGAAACGATGATGAGGAAGTCAATGACACCCTTCGTTCGTCGGCTCTTTCCACCTCACCCTTTGCTATTACCTGCATTCACATCGTTGGCCTATCATCGTGTAGCGACGTCTTGTCAACATCAACATGAACTTCGACACCATTCGATGATCTCGGTGGGAGGATTCAATACTTCAGCTCCAGAAGAGATATTTCTGCTCCATTGTCGGCGTCGAATGATAATAGGAAGCCGTTATTCCTTCCTCCAACATCACAAAGAGACAATGATAGTCGACCTTGCAGCAAGAACGTTCATTCGTTCCGAAGTGACTGGGTTATTACGGCTTGGCATGCTACTGCACTGCGAGATATTGTCCTGCTTCGCGACGTCTCTCTTCCTTTCCTACCCCGAACAAGCGCTTCACTGCGTCTAGCTTACTCTTGTGCTGTGGTTTCTGCACGAGCCGTTCATAGGCCATGTTGGTTGCCTTCCGAACTGCGGCTTCCTCTTCTGCTGAGGACCAGAACAGCGCAATCTGCGCTGGTGTAGCAGCCAGGCTGGATTGACTGGACCCCGTTGATGAGTGACTTATGCGCTCGTTCTCCTGGAGGTCGAGAGCGTCCAACGCCAGTCTAACTGCATCCTGGTGGCGTGCTGGTTTTGCACGGGGGTGTTTTGCCTGGGTTACGACGGATGAAGAACCGCGGAGGACGGCTTCCGCCAAACCGCACAGGTTTGTATGGTACAAACCCCTTGCTTTCGTCGCGGCGAGGCTGAATTGCCAGATAAGCTTCGAGAGACAGCTTAAGGTCATGGTGCGGGTCGAACACGCGGGCTAGCTTGGTTTCATCCACGTCGCACCGCATCGCTGCTACTGGGAGGTGGGCGAAAAATGCATTTACTGCAGCGCAGACGGCGTTCTCCGAATCGAATGTGTTCGCTACTAACTTTGCTTTCTCGAGAATGCCCGGGCTCTGTAGTTCATGAAAGCTCGAGGAAAGAGATTCCACAGTACATTTACTCCAGTCGATCAGTGGAATGCCCACCTGGGCTTGCTCGCACACACTTGCTAAGAATTGCTGCGACGAGTGTCTACCGCAGATACCGACAGGCTTTCCGGCCATGAGGCCTTCGGCTACAATATCTGGGTCTCCCCAGTGAATCGTAGCAGCTACCTTCTGGAAGAGACGTGCGCATGAAACATTACTTTCCACCTGAAAAACATTCGCGGACCGATACGGTACACGCTTCTCATCGCTGATCTCTCGAGTCTGGAAAATAATGCGCACAGGGTGATCGTGAGTAGTGGCAGCGGCGTCAATCTTTCGAAGTAGATCATCGAGGTCGCTGGCTGGCATCATCCGCGTGGAGACACCAAAGTAAATAAGTCGCGGCATCGAGGACTGGAATGCAAACTCGTTTAATGAGCTTGGCCACCGAAAGCGCTTGTTCTCCTTTTCGCGCTTCTTTCGTTGCTTTTTGCTGAGGCCGACAGTGTCGTCCAAAGTCACGTGGCCAACTACCGACAGTTCTGATCCCCAGTCCAGCGGTTTGGGAAGGAGTGCAGGATTCCATAGGTAGATGTGAGGGATCTCCCACTTAACGAGAGGATCAGGCCGTGCACACCGCACTTCAAGACCAATGAACGCTCGAAACTGGGCTAGTACCTGCGCCACAATACCATACCATAGTGTGGTGTCGACGATGCCATACGACAGTAGGTTGCTCTGACAAAGCGTCAATACCGAAGGCTCAAGTCCAGGGATGGAGCTGAGTGGATGTGGAAAGGCAAATGTTGGCGAGAGTGGCTCCAGACAGGCACACTGAAGGGGGATACCAAGGCGCTCTGCTACGTGCACGTGACCCAATAGCAATGGATGCCACAACAGCGAGTCGGCGCGGAAGTGCTCTCCAGGAATATTTAAGCCACCGCCATGTGGATCAGAGCCGTACGCGGCCGGCCACAACGAGTAAATGAGCTCCTTGAATGACTGAATCGCTCCTGTATCAAGCCGACCTGGAACTACTTCGTGAACCGCATTCTGACACTCATGCAAGTACATGACGAAGTCTTGAATACTCTCAGGGGTCCTGCTAGCGGGTAAAACTCCAGCCCACGAGCCATTATCTCTGTGCGGAAGCGTTCGTTGGCGGCAACGCGCACTCTGTTTCCTAGCTGCTTGAGCTTGACACCGATGGCTACGAACTGCTTCACCCCGTTGTTCCATGTACCGATTGCGGCTAGGCAGACATTCATCGCTGAAAAAGGTAGTTTTGCGTATTGGGTTTGACCTGTTGTCTCGCGGTGATAAGCCTCCCACTCCACAATAGTTGAGGAATTTACCACGTCGGCAGACTCGGTAGGGATTTCTAATGCCATTTCGACATCTCCAATCAACGTCAACCGTGTTAATTGCAGAGTGACAGCTGGCCTATTGTCTGTATCTGCGTTATTGTACTCAACATCGGTATCAATGCACGTAGCATCTGCATCGGAATTGAACAGCGCATCATTGGTAGCCTGTTGGCCTGAAATGACTGTCTGCACACCACCCGAAGGAACCAAAACACCATTCTTTTTGCTGCCTGCTTCTCAGCCTTTTGAGCGCGCAAAATGGCATCGTAACGTGAGCGATAATAGCGTTTCTGCAAACGCCGCAGTTGCTTGAGCATCTTCTCGCGATGTTTCCTTCGTGTAAAAATCACGGTGTCAACGGTGTTTGGGATAACTTCAAAGCAATATGTGCCAGCAAGACCATTCTCCTCCCCAAGTGCCTTCATGAGGTGTCGATCAAGCACGCTGGCCTCCTTGCGATGACCTTCTTCTCGGTGGGCATTCTTGCGTCCTACAGCGATGTGGTCAACAAAAAGTACAGCTCCATGAACCGGCCGCACCAACAAGTACAATACACCAGCCACTGTGCCTTTGATTCCACCCACGATTCCTCCCTTAACCACACCTTTCACAGGTTCCAGTAAGACGCCTGTAAATGCACCAGTTAGCTCGTGCAAGAAGACGATAGTCCCGGTGCCCAGACCTGTCAGCAGCGAGCTAGGGCCCCGAGCAGAGTAATCGACGCAGTTGTAGCGCATAAGCTTCTTGCGCTGGTTTCCCGGACGCGCATTCACAATGAACGCACAACGGTCACAAAGCTTGATTCTATCGTGCACGCTCCACAGCGTGGCAATACGCTGATGATCCAAATCACACCACATGTCTTGAGTGGGTAGATGCTTGTAGAAACTCCGCACAGCTTCCTCGGAACCGTCTTCCTTCTGCATGATATCTCCTAGCGCGACAGATCGTGTACGCAGCTCCAGGCTTGCAAGATCCACAAAGGCCTTGCATAATATCTCGGTAGTAAGTTGCGCGATAGGGCACGGGGCCACACCCACACGAGCGCTTACGACTGCCTGACCCCAGAATGGTTGGTCTCCGAAAAATGGCACGATGAAAGTGGGCTTTCCGGCAAGTAATCCAGCAGCAGTGGTGCCGGCACCGCCATGATGGACAACTGCAGACACTCTGGGCATGAGCCAATCGTGCGGACAGTTACCAAGGAAGAAGACGTTGTCGGGAATGTCGAGGTCGCCCGCCATATCACTCCAGCTCGATTGAATCAGGACACGCACACTAACCTGCTTTGCTGCGTCAATGATCATCTTTGTCGTTGTCAGCGGGTCGGCCAATATCATCGAGCCAAAGCCGACGAAAATGGGTCCTCCATCGTTACCTAGGAAGGCATCTAGCTCCGGCGTCGGAGTATACGAGGACATCGCTTCTTTCAAGGTGACCGTGCCGATGACATCGTAGAGGGATCCCCAATCTGCTGGCTTCGGTACCAGCTTCGAGCTCCACATAAAGGAGTGCGGGATATCGAGATCCAGCAATATATCGGGTCCGAAGTCACCATTGCGAATCTTACGGAGTTTCAGCACCTCGGTGCGAAAATCGTTGATCATTCCTTCGGTGCCCTGCCACATGAGCAGATCGACAAGTTTGTAGGAAATAAAGTTTCTCTTTTGCCACTTGCCCGTATACGGAAGGTTGGAAAGTGGATGCGGGAACGCCATCGTAGGCACCCATGGCTGCGGGAACATGATGTGGAGCGGTACTCCGAGTCGCTCAGCTACGTGAATATGTCCGTATGACACTGGGTTGGCGATGATGGCTTGGGCTCGAAACGGTGGACCCGGTACACCAGCACCTCCGCCATCAGGGTCAGCATCGGACACGGCTGGCCACGTGGAGAGCACGATCTCGTTTATCATCTCTCGGTTGCGTGGGACGTCCTCCGTAAGCGTCTTGATATTTGTTGGGATGAGGTGGCCACCCGTCTTGACCATGTACGCCGCTAACTCTTTCGGGTCGCCGCCCAGCGGGTAAAATTCGACGCCGTGGCTCATGACGAACTCCCGGTACACCCCGTGCGTGGCCAGCCGAACGCGGTGACCATCTTTCTGCAGTCGCTGAGCAATAGCTAGGAACGGCTGTACGTCCCCGCGTGTGCCCACGATCATAATGCAGATACACATCCGTGGCGGCACCGAGACAAGTAGTTCCGAGTCCTCTACACTTGTCCGTGCTGTGTCTTGTTGCTGTCGGGGTGACTCCTCCGGTAGAGCAGCAGTCTGCGGCGTCTCCAGCTCGATGGCATCCTCGGCTGGGAACTCCAATTGAATGTGTCCGTCGAGTGTGTGAAGCGCGACCACCGCAGACTGGAGTCGCTTAAGGCCACGACCAGCTCTGGCCGTTGGTGAATCGGCCATATTCGCAGCCGGGACGATGTCGGGCATGGCAATGAGCAGGCAGTGACCAGGCAGATCAACGCTCCCTGATCGCGATACGAGGTGCGCTGATGGAGGCGGAAGAAATAGTGAAGACCCACCACCTCGTCAGCCAGTCTTAGCAGTGCTGAATACCCAGTGTGCTAACTTAGGACACTAGGTATATTCAGCCCGCCTTGCGGTGATTACTCTGAAGCAAACGGCGTATTGATTGCCAGTGCGCTGGAACATGGACGGACGCAGCCAGGCTCATGCTGTCAACATCGCGACATCGCGTGCTCAGGCCCCCACGCCGCGCCAAACTGATGAGGTGCAATCGAGGTCGTAGATCTTCGTCGCCAGACTCCATTCGAGACGACGAGTCGATTGTGATAAGAGTGCTTTGCATTTTTCCGGCGGTGAAGTCAGTCCAACGCCAAGAATGCAGCCACGCTCTAAAACCAGGTCCACGGCGGAGTCGTGCTCGGCAATGTTGTTCTGCACGTGTTATGCGTAAACGTCATAATTCGTGTCACTTCATAATCTGTGTCACCCGCTCACATACAAAAACCAAGTACATTTGACTAAGTCAATTGCTTACCGGCTGGGCCGGGGAGTTTGGAACCGTTCTGTCTATTTCCCATTGACCATACTTACAATAAAATTAGGTAGGAAGAAGGCAACGCAACAATGAACAGTCAACTACACACATCAAAAGCACACTTTGCTTCGATCAAGCACAATATTTCATCTACGATTGTCGTGACTTGATCAAAGCGGCAATCAGCGACATCATCTTCTGCTGTCGATGGAGAGCACTTTCGCGCTCCAACCTTTCACGCTCTTCTCGCTCAACCTCCCTTCGGTCGGCATCAAGCTGGGCCATCACAGCAAGTTCAATTATCTGATGGTAAAGCTCCATTATCGAAGAGCGACGGAGATTGAGGTCACCCAGCGACACCAAGTTTTCGGCATCCGGACGCTCCACCTCTGCTACGTCAGCTTCTTCATGTGCAGAGGCATCACCGGATATATCGAATGTCGCGGGTGCCTATACTGCGCTGCATGCGAGTAGCAGCACGCGTATCTGCCGAACGAGATGGACACACACGACGTGAGATCCCCCGCATTGATACTTATATCTAGCTCTGTAGCGCAAGTTCAAGCTGAACAAGTAGTACTGACTGAACAGGTACTACACGACGCTTCCGTCGCTGCGCCTCGGTCAAAACGTCGTCCTCGAACTTCATGATCTGCTCCACATCATGCTGCTTTAGCTTGGCCATGGCGCGCTCTCCGCCAATCCACCAACTGGTTAATGGTTATAGTCGTATGTGTACTCGGATGTGTTGCTTCTCTGCATTTACGATCCGCGTACCGGGTGTGTGGTCCACTCGGTTTCGTTGGTTGTATGGCGCACACGAATAGGACAATGACGATGACGATTGTGAGCATGACCGATTCAGCGATGACTGCGGAACTACGCCCAAACAGATGCCAATCAAAGTTTTCCACTTCGTTCCAAACTTCGAATACATTTTTGGGCCCCCGGTCCGTCGCAGATAATGCGCATTTACGCAATTTGATACGAGATCCAGAGAGCGCGGGAAACGCTGATTTCAACGGTGTCCGGAATGCGTCTAGCGGCCTTCATCTCGCGAGCCTCGAGCGTTTGAATGAGCGCCTCTAAAACGGACCCCGCCAGCTGGGAGGATGCTCTGAAGAGCGTAAATGAAGGACGATTTAGCGTGAGGGGAGTAGCCAAGAGTTTTAGCCTCGGTCGAGAAGCGTTGCGGCGACGTGTAAAGGGAGAATGCAAGTTGATGACCAGACCCGGCCGGCCGACCCTGTACCTGACCGAAGGTCACGAGCAAGGCATTTTGGAGATAATCGCGTATCGCGCGAAGATGGTGATGTGTATCAATAATCCTGAGCTTGGTTACATCGTGCGCCAATGTGCTATTGATCGTGTCGGCAAGAAAAACGTTCCAAACTCGTTTCCAGATGAACAATTTGCAGGCGCTTCATCGGTAACCACAATAAGTCGGTGTCATTTCGTACTGCGTCGCTTTTGGATGCAAAACGTGCCGAAAGCTCAACCGAGGAGGCAGTGCAGAATTATTGAACGTCTGAGTGAGATGATTGTCGATTTACCTCACGAGTGTGTGTGGAACTGTGATGAGACTGGTATTTGTCCACAATCACGATCTCGGACTCGGAGTCCTCATGACCAGCGACGAAATGATAGCACACGTGGCTGCCAAAAGACAGCGCCAGCAAGCCAAAAGGAGACGGCGGAGCAAAACAAGAAAGCAAAGATCGAGCGAACCGAAATCAAGCGAAAAAAGACGAAGAACGAAAAGATCTCGCGCAGCGCAAAGCCCACATTGATGCAATGAATCTTGAAGACATGCAGAGGCACTGGGCATCCAAAACGAAGAGTTTTGGAGTCTTCAAACCATGTGGGAGCGCTTAAATGTGCGCAGCAGAGAACGCTTCTTGCTTGGTGGAGATATGGAGATGGTGGTATGAATTTGATAGGGAGTTTGTATAGGTGGGTGACACGGATTTTGATTATCACTTTTAGCAGAGGGGCCCGTTTCATACATTTTTCAAGTATCTCTTAGGTGACACGAATTATGATGTTTGCTTATAGTGATACCGAAACGAGTTCAAAAGAGTGCACTTTTCGTTTAGTTTATGTTCCATTTTAACCCTAACCCTGAAATAAAGGGACGGATGTCATGAACCTTAAAACCACCAAAACGAAGGTGTCAGCAAAACTCTTTCCCGATTCACAACCAACCTTTAAGGGGAAAGGAAGAGAACCTTGAGTCAAGCATGATCTAAGCATGCTTTGTATGGAGTTGAAGACCGTGTGCCCGGCACACGCGCTTGAGATTGTTTTGGCTTGCCGAGCGAGCTCGTGACACCCTCCTCTACGACCCTAACCCTTGTGTTAGTGCAACAGATTTTCATACCGAATTACCGATTGTAAAACCGAGCAATATGTATCACCAGTAAGCGCCATGTTGTTCGAATAGTATAAAGAAAGAGAGAAAGCCCTGGTGCTACATGAAGGAGGACAGCGGGATGACAAACACCACTAAACGAGAAGAGCTCGATGCTCACGGTAAGCGTCAATAATAATCCAAATCTATTCCAATGCGAAAATCCTTTCCGATTCCGCAGGCACAGTGCCAGTCGCATTACTATAAACCCACCTCTCATCACTCACCACACGAACGACAGCAACCGAGGGTTACAGCGCGACAGACGACGCCGATGAAGACGACGAGCCGTTAGCGAAGTTGCGCGTCATGAGTAGCTTCTCGTACTTGGCGTTAACCTCCACCGTGCTCTTCGCTTGCTCCTCCGGTGAGTCCCAGAACTTTGGCAACTCGACCACATTCAACGCCATCGACTGAACACGTGACAACAGGTTACGCCTCTTGCGATCCACACCAGCTAACAGATTCGGAGCTGACTTCTTCTTGGAAGACGTCGATGCCTCGGACATTGCGGACGATGATGAGGAAGTCAACGATGCCCTTCGTTCGTCGGCTCTTTCCACCAACTCTTCACTAGCAGGGTCATACGTATACAACACCTTCGGGTGATGCTTCTTCAGGTTGCCGAAAGAAGAAGAGTGAAGCAATTCGGGATCCAGCTCTCGCAGTGAAAACCGCGGTGGGTGGTGCTGGGAGTATTTCAGCGGCTTGTACTTCAAATCACTCGCGCTGCCACTGTCGCCCGTAATCTGATGTACCACCAACCTCGCCTCATAAGAAAGCTTCAGCTCATGAACCGAGTCGTAGACGTGAGCAACCCTCGTTGGGTCCAGGTCACACGTCATGCCAGCCAGAGGGAGATTGCTGTAGAATGCCGATACTGCAGCCTCGATTGCGCTTGGTGACGAAAACTTCGGAGCTAGACGCTTGGCACAGTGCGTGAGCTTAGGGTCCAGCAGCACACGGAAGACGTGAAGAAGGTTGTTTGGTGTTAGAGCATCGATCTCTAAAGGCTCAAACGCACGCGGGTTTGCTCGCCGCCAAACAGGTCGATGTGATGGACAGGTCTCCCCAGTGCATGGTAGCCGCGACGTGGGGAAGGATACGCTTCACAGGGAAGTGCTGGTCAATCTCAAACACCACATCGGTTCCGCCCACAAAGAAAGCAGCATCGTCATTACTGTTCTCGTACCCTTGGAACACCACACGAACATCTGCTTTCTGAGCAGCCTTTTCAATCGCACCCACCAGGTCTTGCACCCGGCGCGGGTCCCAATCGCCACACTGGAAGCCGAAGTAGATGAGCGGGGTGTCCGAGTGCTTGTTAGCGAAGTCACGAAGCTCCTGTTCGATAGCAGCTAGATCGGCATTCAACTCACTCTCCTCCTGGAGCTCCACGTACCCCGCGATAGCGATCTCACTGCCCCAATCATGCGGCTTCGGTAAAATCGCAGGATTCCAGAGGTATGTGTGAGGGATATGCCACTCCGTCAGTAAGTTGTTGGCCACGCTTTTGCCCGAGAGTCCCAAGAAATAACGGAACTCGTCCAGAACATCTCGCATACCGGCCCATAGTACGTTGCTAATGACATCGTATGAAGCCGCGTTCGTAGGTGCGTAACGGTAAGGTCTGTGAAGCTTCATGTTCGAGCTGATGAGATGGGGAAACGCTTGAGTCCGCGACTGTGGGTTATAGCTCATACAATGCAAAGGAACACCCAGTCGCTCGGCCACGGTCGTCTGGCCAAACAAATACGGGTGCGCAATAATGGCGTCAGCGCGGAAAGCCTTGCCGGGCATCAGCGGGTCTACTTCCACACACGCTGGCCAGAGCGAGAAAACCAACTCGCGCAGATCATCCACCTCCGGAAACGATTCGCGGCGGTGGTTCAACTTAGAATGAGCGAAATTCAGCAGCCGCGATTTGTGACGCGGCTCGTCCTGGATGCGCTGATACAAGTACTGCAGGAAGTTTCCTGTCGTGATGGCATTTCCACCGAGAGGATAGAAGTCGAGACCAGCACTGATAATGCGGTCGCGGTGACCACTATTGGTCGCGATTCGAACGCAGTGACCGTCCGCCTTGAGTCGCAGACCGATCGCAACGTACTGCTGGACACTCTCTTCCCAGCTCCCAGTCGTCATCATGCAGATATTCATCTTCGGTAGCGGCTTGTTACTCAGGCTTTCCAGTCGCTTCTTTTGCGTCTCCTCCTCCTGAAGAGCTTCAGCTTCCAGTTGCTTCACTTCACTCTCACGCAGGGCCTCGCCAGCCTTTCCACCGTCCCCGAACATAATGTTAAAAGAGTCGCTGCCATTGTACGTTGCTCCGTCAACGTTCACAACAACAGCTTCAGCCTCAACGGTGCTCGCAGTGGAGACCGTCGAAGCGCAGCTCTTTGATAGCTTAAATGCATCATTCCCATGCAACTGGCGTTCTTTCATGACCACATTGAATCTGGTTTCAAGCTTGCTTTTGTCCTCGGTCGTCAGCTGGATTGCAATTTGACTCGACAGAGTGTTGATGCCGTCAACCACTTCATCTGGACTCATCGACCCGTTGTGCACATTATTGCGCGTCTTGAAACCGATAGCATTTAGGAATTTCTTGTTGTCGGCAATAAGTGATCCTTTCCTTTTGTCATCGTCTCCACGAACATTATTGTACGCCCCAGTTGCAAGATGATCAGCGAACACAACTGTTCCCACCAAGGGACTAATCATTAATCCGCCTAGGCCCTTCACAAGCCCAATCACGGCGCCCTTTGCTCCCTCTTCGCGATAGCCTTTTGCAGGTTTAACGACCACATCCTTAAAACCTGATGTAAAAACATGAGCGAATGCACCCACTCCAGCAGATGCACCTTCGAGTACATTATCTGGTCCACGCGCCGAGTAATCCACGAAATTGTACTCCACGATATCTGATGGTGAGTTCTCAGGACGAGACGTCACCACATACTCACACCGATCACAAAGACGAATCTTGTCTTTCTGGCTCCACAATGTTGCAGCTCGTCCGCATTCCAAGTCACAACGCATGTGGCGCAACGGCAGATTGCGGTAGAAGCACCGCACAGCTTCACCTGCACCATCTTCTTGCTGCATGAGGTCACGCATTGCAATGGCACGCGCACGAAGCTGGGGACTTTCCAGCGCCTCGAAGGCAACACGAAGCTTCTCGGTCGTCAGCTGGGAGATCGGGCACGGCTCCACTCCAACACCAGCGTCCAACACAGCACGACCCCAGAAAGGCTGGTCACCGAAAAACGGCACGATGAACGTCGGTTTACCAGCCAAGAGGCCCGCTGCCGTCGTGCCTGCTCCACCGTGATGCACCACCGCCGATACGCGCGGCATCAGCCAGTCATGGGGGCAGTTTCCCAAGAAGAAAATGTTGTCGGGAACGGTGAGGCCTCCCGCCATGTCACTCCAGCTCGACTGGATCAACACACGCACACGCGCTTGCTCCGCTGCCTCGATGATCATCTTGGTGATTCCTACAGGGTCTTCCAAGACCATCGACCCGAAGCCAACAAAATCGGACCGCCGTCATCGCCAAGGAAGGCTTCAAGCTCCGGAGTTTGGGTGTACGTTGAGCCAGGCCCTTCCAGTGTAACGGTACCGATGACATCATAGATATTTCCCCAGTCATTTGGCTTCGGTACAAGGCGAGGACTCCACATGAACGCGTGAGGAATAGCCAGGTCGAGTAGAATATCGCGGCCACCGTCTCCCTTGCGAATCTTCCGCAGCTGGAGTTTATCTCTTCGGAACGCGTTCACCATTCCTTCTGTGCCCTGCCACATGAGAAGATCCACCATCTTGTACGACATGTAGTTTACCTTCTTGGGCTTTCCAGTGTACGGCATATTGGACAGCGGTGTGGGAACGCCGTCGTGGGCACCCACGGCTGCGGGAACATAATATGAAGTGGCACTCCAAGACGCTCCGCCACGTGAATATGTCCATACGTCACGGGGTTTGAGATGATGGCTTGTGCTTGGAACGGCTTGCCAGGAACACCAGGACCTCCACCCTCAGGGTCCGGCTCCGACACTGCCGGCCAGGTCGAGTTCAAGATCTCTTCGATCATCTGCATGTTGCGTGGCACATCTTTCTGGATTGCCTCCAGTTTGAGCGGGATAAGATGTCCTCCTGTCTTGACCATGTAGGCGGCCAGCTCCTTGGGGTTTCCTGCCAGCGGGTAAAACTCCACTCCATGGCTCATCACAAACTTGCGGTACACGGCGTGCGTGGCCAGCCTCACTCTGTGTCCGTCGTGCTGCAGTCTCTTGGCTATGGCCACGAAGGGCTGCACGTCTCCGTGCGTGCCCACGATCATGATGCAGATGCTCATCGTGGGCACGTCGTAGTCCGCCTTGGAGCTCCTTCTCGCGGTGCGCAGCGACTCCACCTCGCGCTGCTTGGCCTGCTCCTGCAGCCCCGAGATGTCGTACTTGTCGTCGTCCTCGTCGAAGTCCATGTGGATGTGGCCGTCACGGTCGAAGGCGGCGGCCGCCTGCACCACGTCGGCGAAGGTCGCGAGCTTCCCGCCCAGCGATTGGCGCCGCTCCTCGATGACTTTAGTGGCCGCGCGGGCGAAGGCCTCCTTCCATCGCTTGGGCTTGTCCTCCGTGGTGTCCACCGGCGGCTCCGTGGGCTTCTCCTCTGCGGCGGGCGCTTCCATCCTGGGTCTTGGTCTGTCTGTACTGCCTTGATTTGCCTTGAGCTCGAGGCCGCCGAATGCGGAATGCCGTCACTTGAGTTGGCTGCAGAGACAGGAGTGATGGTCGGGGTCTGGATTCTAGAGGCATAGTGAAACCAAGTGAGTTCTGACTTCTTGCGCTTACTGGAACAGATGGAGCAGCGAGGGCACTTGCACTGTTCGTAATCTGCTGGACTTGACGTGGCGTGGCGTCGTAGCTCCGTAGTTGTTGGTGGCTGGATGTTGCGGTGAGAGGAGGAATGCATACTGTAATCAGTACAGAGAAGATCGCAAGATGCGATCGTTGCAAGCGATGCAGAGAGGGAGCTGCGACGTGGAATATTGTAAGTGGAGTCTCATAATTTAGTTGTGTCATGGGCCATAATCGCTACCAAATACTCGAGCACGACCCTTCCGCTCTGCAAAATAGCACGATGCCACCAACAATGTGAACTCGCAGTGCCCCAGCTCGCATTATAGCGCTATCGTCGGTGTTTCATGAAATAATAACATGTTTACGATGCGACAGCTCGTCCATCTTTCACTTGTGCTTTGATGCTTCATCGGTTCCCTTTACTTGTGACAACAGCAGTGGGCCTGCATTTCGCATTCCCAATCGGCCCATACGCGTGTACAGCAGTTGGGCAAGGTTCCACTCGAGTATGAAAAAATAAGAGGGTACGGGACGCTTCGTGGCAATGAGTCCGCCCCTGCTCCACTGCTGGTTACTGTCGGAGAAGCATTCGAAGGCGTCAACTGCCACTTCATCGCTGTTCTCCCAACCACTCGTCCGACCTCTTGTCCGCAGGGTCTTTCTCCACAAACGTGCAGAGCTCGGGTACTGCACCGTCGTCTTCTCCGGCAAGTAGCAGGGGTCAACTCTTTTGCCTTCGCGCTTCCAGCCGTTGTGCTGGACTCGAAACGGTTGCTTGAAGTTGTAGCCATCGGGCGCTGTCATTGGTCCACTGTTCATTGTCTTGAGTTTTGTATGTCTCCAGCCAAAAACCGACATTCGTCGACAAAGAACTCACACACGCGGTTCGGACCGCAAGCGTCTCCGATACCATCGTCGCACCATGACCGGCCACGACAAGCGCCTGCGCTCCACGTCCTTCGCGCTGAGCTCGTTCTTCAGCGCCAGCCTGCCGCCCGAGTCCCCCGGCAATCCCAACCATGCGCTCATCCAGCGGCGGCGCTCGTCGTCCCCGCGGCCGCCCACGTCGCCCTGGAGACGCGCCGACAGCGTCATGGAGAAGATCAACAACCCGTTCCTGGACCGCGAGTCGCCCAGCCACTGGCACCAGTACAAGCCCGTGCCGACGCTGCCCATTCCGGAGGCTGCGGCTGCTCCCCACACGCAGCTGCCGCCGCTGGACGAGAAGCAGCCCAAGTTCACCAAGGCGCTGGCCTTCCACGACGGACTGCACTCCACGTACGTGGCGGACTACCCAAGAGGACTGCGAGGACTCTTCGTCTTGGTGCAGAGTCCGCTGCTGCTCATTGCCATTGGCATGTTCGCGGGCAGTGTGGGGCTGGCAATCGACATGTGGAGCGTCGAGCTAGGAGTGTATCACGAGTGGCTCGGAGATCAAGGATTTGGACTGTTCGTGCTGTCAGCATTATTGGCCGGTGGATTCTCGGCGGTGCTGACACAGTGTGTGTCCGCAGGCGGCTGGGTCCGGTCTGCCGTTCATGAAGGTGGCCATCTCAGGAATTGACATGAGCGCCTACTTGTCGCTTCGGTGCGTTGTTACGAAGATCATTGGTCTGATGGCAGCGTTGGGAGCAGGATTATCGATCGGCAAGGAGGGCCCGTTTATCATGATCTCATGTGGCTTTGCGAGCGTACTCATAAACTGGCGTCCATTCCGCCGTATTCGCGATGACGATACAAAGCGACTGGAGATGCTGGCTTGTGCGTGTGCAGCTGGTGTGGCTGCAACGTTTGGGTCTCCGTTTGGCGGCGTACTTTTTGGCGTGGAGGTGACCTCGCACTTTTATCTCGTAAGAACACTACCACGCTCATTCTTCGCGGCCATTGTTGGTGCACTGCTTGTGGACTTCGGTGCCGCCAATACGCGCTATGGACTCTTTGGCAACCGCAGCTTGGGGATTTCTTCGGACACCGACGCTGTGAATGGCAGCGGGGTCCCACTTTCATCGACCTCACTGTCTTCGCAACCATGGGTATCCTTTGCGGCCTCGGAGGTGCCTTCTTCAACCATTGCTTATCGTTTTTAGTGCGGACGCGCGATCACTTTTTAGAGTCGTCGCCAACCCACTCGCCTCGATTTAGCTGGTGGGATTCTCTTGGCAAAAGGTTGGGATTGGTATTAGCCGTGACGCTGCTCTCGTGTTGGCTCGAGTTCTACGGGGATAATGCATGGTTTATTCGCCACGGTTCTCCTCGGCGTATTCTGGACGCGCTTTTCTCCAAGGACAAGCAAGTCTTTAGCGACGACACGCCGCTAAACGAAGAGGCAGACAGCTTGCTGCTGTCGAGATCGCTGTTGACCTTCCTACCGCTCAAGATCGTGTTAACGCTCATCAGCATTGTGTTACCTGTGCCTGCTGGATTATTCACCCCCACTTTCGTTATCGGCGGCATCTTCGGTCGTTTGGTTGGTGAGGCTGTGCGTGCATTCAATCTCTTAACCACCAAGTACGAGCCCTTTGAGTTTGCTATCATCGGCGCTGGTGCTTTCTCGTCGGGTGTCACTCATGCGGTGTCCACTGCCGTCATCATCATGGAGATCTCCCATACTGACGGTCTCAACCTACCGGTGTCTGTGGCCATTCTGGCGGCGTACTTCACGGCCAAGCGCTTCTCCGAGAACGTGTACGATGTGCTGATCGTGACGAGTAATCTGCCCCGATTGAAAAAGCTGCCCAAGGCTGCGTACGATATCCCGGCCTGGGAAGTCATGAAAGACGTAGCGGAAATGGGTGTGCTTACGGCCGATTCCACGTACGAGGACGCGCTTGCATTGCTGAAGCGTGCAGATATGGAGCCGGTTTTCCCCATCGTGGACTCACTCGAGAACCGCTTCCTGCTGGCGACGGTCACACGCGCAAGGTTGGCCTACGCTGTGGCTCGCTGCCAACGCCAGGGAGCCGTTCCCATTGCTCTCACACCGTCGACTTTCCAGCCGCCTTCCAGTGCAGGAGGCAGATCGACTTCGACAACGTCGTTGTTGTTCCCGACAACACCTCGGTCATCTACCCCACAACGCCACACAGCGTGGGTCTCCGCGCTCCAATCCCAGTGATCCATGCGTCGTATGGTGCAATAGACACATCTACTCCTCATGACGACGCTGTAGACGAGGAGGAGGGCGACGTCGAGGCTGCGTCGGTGCCATTGATGAGCGCGCTCATCCACTTCGCGTTTAACCGCGGCGGTAAGGTCATGGACTGGGGCACGAACGAGGTCTGCGAGGCGTCCAAGCTGACGGTGCTGATCGACCCGTCGCCGTTCCAGTTGATGGAGATGACGCCCATGCGCCGCGTCGACATGCTCTTCCGCATGCTCAAGCTCAACAACGTGTTCGTGGCGCGCTCGGGCAAGCTCATGGGCGTCATCAGTCTCGAGCGCATGATGACGTTCCTCGGCACCACCACCCCTACAAGGCCCCAGGCCTCCTGCGCACCCTCCGCAACTTCTGTGCCACGTCGTAAAATACCACAACCAATCCACAAACTGCAGGGAGTTGCGGAAATAAGAAAAAGTTCAACGTTTGAAGTCTTGAAGGTGTAAAGAATACAAAAAGCAAATCAAAACTCGCAGTGCATCAAGACTACTGAGTTAAAGTGACAGATCGAACAGGATTAAGTACGTTTATTCGCTTGGAGTCAGCAGATCGGCGACGTCCAACTTGTCCACAAACAACCCAGCGTGCCTCCATGTCTGCTGCAGGCATCTCCTCCCATGCGTCGCACATCCACTCCGAAACGGGGATGCCGAGTATGTCTGCATACTCTCTCGCCAGCCACCTCAGCACTCTGCCCGACATTTTCACCTTCCGCGACTCAAACTCCAGCACCGCTTCGACGAGGTGCGTCTCCAATTGCACCCCTGCGCGCGATGGGGCCTTTTTGGCGTTCGAGAAATCCGGAGCCGCCTTGCGCAGCTCGGCCTTCCTCTTAATCAGCTTGGACACCGCAGGAATTGAGGTGCCCTCGCTAGCCCGAACTCGGACTCTACCCAAACGCTGAGCTTTCGGTGGTTCCATCCGGGCTGCTTGGCGTGCTGGTGGCAGATCTAGATCTGCTGCAGCTTTAGACCCCTTCACCACCATGTGCTGCACGTATCTGACAAAGGAAGCCGCGTATGCGAGCGTCGATACGATGCGATATGGGTGTCTGCCCAAGCGCATCCGCCTGGTAAACTTGGCCGTTTGGATTATGACGCGAAATTCGTAAGCCTCCAGTTTTGATTGGGTCAGTTCTTATACTGAGGTCCCTCAAAATCATATATTTATGGTGAATTCCGGCCAAACTTGCCTTTGTGTGCTCAAGTCAAAACCGACCCGATACAAATCCAAGTTATTTATCGAATCGCCCCAAACATATAGGGTTCCGCAATAATCTCTCGACTAAGTGCGACTCGTTGCTAACGAGGTTCCGGTGGTTATGCTGGGAGTTGATTCTTTAGGTGAAGTGCCATGGTGTAAATACGTTGTTATTTTTCGATGGTACTTGAAGTACTTAGTTGAGCACATGGAGCATGAATAGTGAGCATGAAAAGAGTTTGCTTATTTTGCTGATAACGTCCATGAGTTATTATGCGTTAAAGGAAATTTTGAGTAGAAAGCACAACATCAGATTACAAAAGTATTAGGTGTTATCAGCTAGGACATAGGTACGGGACACTTTTTGAGGCCCGACAAAAATAGGTTAGGAGACCAAGATTCGACGCACAAAGGCCAGATACGTAATGTAAAAGGAAAACGTAGTTTGCCCGTGCCGTTCAATTGACCAGATAAGGCGTGAAAGGCACCGAGTTTGGTTCGTGAACAACCTGGTTTCTCGAAGGCCACGGTTCCGGGAGAGTATGAAATCTTGTTATTTTATGTAGGTGTTTGTAGCAAAACCACCGGATGTACACTTCTTCAACCTCGATCTGGAGACCATTTTGGCTCCCTTTCGCCTTTGATCGCTCGATTTTGCTATGTCAACCCCGACGTGTTAGTGATGCATCCCCTATCGATGTACCTACCTCGTCGTCGCTGTTCCGCGGTAGTTTGTAGTCAAAATGAAATGTTGTACGGGAAACCTTTGTAAACATCACCAGATGTGTACATGATAAACTCGGATATGCGACAGTAGAATTTATCTTAGCAGGAATGCCTGCATCGAAATAAGCTTCGATGTCTCCTGAATGTGTTGATACCCTCCTGTGCCGTAGCCAAGAAGGGCAACGCAACGAAATCGCAACGACAAAAAACAGCAGTTTATTAGAGTTACTATCGGAAAAATTCACCATCTTTCTACCCGTCAAATGTCGACTTTATTTGAAGTAAGCAGGCTTCGCCTGAATGATAGTGAAGATCGATGACTTTGAGTGCGTTGGTGCCCTCCCAGGTCGCAGACAAGAAAGATAACGCAACGAAATGGCGCCGACAATTTTTGTTAGCTTATTTGAGTTACCATCGGAAAATAAGGAATTTCCATAAATCATCCTCATTCACTGAGATTTTTTAGATGGTGATAATTGCAACTTTCCGGGCAAATCAGTTCATGAGAAGTAATATTACTTTTTAAAATAATAGAAGTAATTTAGTATTATACTATTTTATCTTGCTACTCATACATTCGTTGACCTTGTCGACCTTCAGTCGGCTGGTCTCCTTCTTACTTGCAGCTGTGCATCAGCCTAGGGCCACACCCTCTTTTCCGCTGGAGGTGGGCCTTCAGCTTGGTGCAAGTGCTGGCACCTCCAGCAGGTCTTGGGTTGGGGCGCCCCGGTGTGATACGACGCAGCCATTGCGAGCATGTAGATAGAAGAGAAAATGGAAGTCCTAGCAGTTCGGTATATTGTTCTTGACGCGTTTGCTTAAGCCGCACCACTAACTGCATTGCAATACTTGTTGCTCCTAGAAAATCTGCGTAGTAATGATACGTTACAATCACTGATCTCAGTGATTGTAGCGGTGCTTACTATTTTCTCAAATCTCAGTGAATGAGGCTGATCTATGGAAATTCCTCATCGGAAAATGGTGTCCTGTTATCCCTGGCGTCCCGTAACCATGCCCGAACGGATAGTGCCACACACCTGCAGTGCAACCACCTGCAACCAACTGCAACCAATCGCAACCAACTACAACCACGGGCAATCAACTGCAGCCACGGGCAATCAACTGCAGCCACGGGCAAACAACATGGCTACATCATTTTTCGTCCAATGAGCGTTTCCGGACACCGCCCTCCACACTGGACCCATAATTAGTCTCCATCAAGCACCAGGCGCCGCTGCAGCCATGAACATGAACCAGATGAAGAACGCGGCGTCCAACCTGCACGCGGCCAACGCCACGTCCGTCGTGGGCAACGCCATGGCCATCCCGTCGCGCATGGGCCAGGCCGCCTCCGCCGCCCCGTCCGCCGTGCCCATGAACGTGTCCGCGGCCCAGCTGGGCCAGATGAACCTCAGCCACGTACGCAGCGCCGCCTTCAAGCCCGCCGTGCCCGTCACAGGCGCCAACGTGGTGCTGCCCACCGCCGGAGCCGCTTCCGCCGTCCCCAACACGGCTGGGGCCGGCGCGCTGCAGCTCTCGGGCCGCTGGTCGCTCGACCGCGAGGACTCGGACTCGACCAATGACTACCTGGAAGCCATGGGGCTGCCGCTCATTGCTCGCCAGGCTGCAGACAAGCTGGACTTGATGGTGATCATCAGCCAGACGCCAGGAGACTTTGTGATCACAAGACGCACGCGCATCTTCACGGAGACCAAGCAGCTCAAGTTCGGCCAAGAGGTCAACGTCAAGAACAATCTCATTACGGTCACGGGCGACGCGGCGCAGGTCAAGACGGTGACGCAGCTCTCAGGGTTCCGAGGAGTGCTCATGGACGTCCGCATGCTCGACCCACGCGGTCGGATGCACGTGCAGCTCACACTCACAATGCCGGAGAAGCCGCCGGTGGTCATCAACCGCTACTTCAAGAAGACCAGCGAGTCCACATCACTGGAGAACCTTCCGGCGTTCGACATCAGCCTCGAGACGGCAGGCGATGTCAAGCGCAAACGTTAAGCAGCAGTGCAGTTTGTAGATATGTTTGCGGGGGCAGAGTGGCTGAAGATAGGGCTAAAGAAAGGAGTATCCACTCCGCTTGTTCATTATGTGGGCATGTGGCCGGCCTTGTGCTGTTTGAAGTCGGCTAGAGCGCCAAGAGAGAACAGCTCGCCGATGAAAATGGAAGTAGAGGCATTTATTGCGCAATTTTACTGGACGTTCACATGAACTCTGCTTTCACTATAGCTGACGGCCTCGCTACATAACGCGATGCGTTGCCGTCCTGCTATCTAACTCGATCCGAGGAAGAACTCACGCTGCACGTCGAAGGCGTTGAAGCGCTTGGCCGCGTACTCGAGAAAGTCGAAGTCGATCTTGGAGTGGGCAGCCTGCACCAGGGCCCAGTAGCCCCAGAAGAGGTGCGACGCCAGAGCGTAGCGGTTTACCTCGTCGTACAACGCGTGGAAGAACGCCTTGCTCTCACGGTTCGCTTCCAGCTGCGCGAGCAGCTCCGGCGCCGCCGTGGTCATGTAGGCCTTGAAGAACGCGAACTGCTTCTCAATGCTCGGATACAGGGCCAGATCGAGGTCGAAGCCGCAGTTCTCGCAGAAGTGGTTAGCAAAGTCGAAGGCCCGGAAGTTGTAGCCTCCGTACTCGTAGTCGATGATCTGCACGCGGTCCCAGTCGGGGTTGTGCAGGATGTTGCCGCTCAGCAGGTCGTTGTGAGAGAATACAACGTCCGAGGCAAACGCCACCGCCTGCTTGGTGATCTCGTCGCTGTCGATGGCATCGATGAGGTCCTTGCCGTTGTGGTTCTGGTTCGAGGGCAGCACCGACTTGAGCCAGTCCAGCTTCTTGTGCCACGTAGCCAGGTCCATCTCCTCCAGCGCCGCGTTCTTCACGGGGTCATCCAGCTCGACCTCCAGCGCCAGCTTCTCAAAGCGCTCGATCTTGGTCCACAGCACGGGCGCGTGGTCCTCGGGGATGTCCATGACGTGCATGAGGCCCAGCTCCTTGCCGATCATCTGCAGGAAGTTTACGGGTGCGGTCTGGCCCATGTCCTCAGGCTCCAGCGGCCTGGCGTCCAGCCAGCCCTCGATGCGGCCGTTAGAGAATCGCCCGTAGTAGGTCGGGGCGAAACTTCGCTCCGACAGCAGCGCGAACAGCACTGCCATACAGCATGGAGAGAGACTGACGTCAGCAGTTGAAGTTTGCATCGAGAAACAAAAGTGGCTAAACAAGTGCAGAATGGCAACGTACTGTTCTCGATGTTGCGGTCGATGAACTCCTCCGTGTGATCGCCGTAGAGGCGTACGAGCACCGACTTGGCCCCCACGAGAGGCGGTAGAGGCGGTTGGTGATGCCGCCCACGATGATCTTGACCGAGATGTCGTCGCTGGCCGCGTCTTTCCTGTTCGACAGCGCCAATGATAGTGGTAAGTACAAAAAGTGTCTAAAAGTGCGTGGTTGCCACATCCTGCCACGTACCAGTCGGGGCAGATCTGCTTGACCACGTATTTGGCGTCGTCGAACTCGTCATTGCCGTCGGCGCCCACCGCGTAGTCCAGGCAGGCGTTAGGGTTGTTAAGGTACACCACTGACAGAGAGGAAAGGTCAACGCACAGGTTAGGCCACTGACCCCCTCGCTTTAGGTAATTGAATGTGCGTACCAGTCATGTCGTCTTCCTCTTCTGAGTCGAGGTTTACAGTGAGGCGTTTCTTCCGCTTGGGTCGGAGCGATCGGCGGAAAGAACGGAAATGACGGCGCTCGAGGAGCAGTAGCAGGCTGGCGGCGGTGAGTGTGCAGGTGGCTGCCGAGACGAGGGCGAGGGCGCGCCAGTTGAGGTTGGGACTGGCCGACTCCGCTCCGGGCATGAAGGCGCTGCAAGGCGGGTTTTGTATAGTGAGTGCCCATCCGTTTTCGGAACCCATCGGCGATTTATACCGTATACAGATGATGTGTATCCGTAAAACATCGTAATGGAAGGGATGTCAATTATTTCTCGACGTTTTAATGGATAAATACACGTATAGTATACGATCGGGACCGTTCCTCCCATCACTTTTACCATCTCCGTGTGGGTGACCCACGGTGGGTCGGCTTTCGTTTTTGACAGGGATCCCGCCGAGCAGTGCTTCCTGTCTCAACCGAGCAAGCAGGACTCCAGGGGCATGCATGCCAACTGGCAGCAGGCCATTGGGCTGGCCTTCCTGATAACCTTCACAGCCTTCACAGTCTTCACAGTCTTCACAGCCTTCACATCCTTCACAGCTTTACCTGCTGATGGCATGCAGCCCTTCAACTTTTTGGCATGCAGCGTTTAACAGCAGGCTCGTCGCCGTGACTATACATGCAGCATGATCTCTCGGGCGATTGTGCCTCTGCGCACCATGCCAGATTTCCCATCTCTCTCTACCTTCGCAGACAAGGAGCGGTCCGTCTCGTCGACACGGACTCCGTTGCATTCACCGCGCCGACGCGGGCAGAAAGCATTTCCCCGGCTCCTTGTGACGACCAGCGAACACGTTCGCCACGCCATGCTTCCTCGTGGATATGCACTTGTGATAGCTCGGTCGGTCGAGATCCGATGGACTAGCTCAACTGGCTGAAGACCGCCGTCGACAAAGCTGCCTGCAATGCAGGTCTCACGTGGACGATAGCAGCACATCTCTCGTTCACCTGCAGCCACAACTGCTTCACATGCGACTGCCAACCTCTGCGACTGTCGCTACCGAGATTATCCACTTCAACGACATTTTTTCCAGTACACCCCACCCCATTTCTTCCAGTACATGCTCTCAACCGTACCCACACAGTCGTGTACCCGTACCCCGTACCCTTCGCTCGCAGTTTCAAATTTTTTGGCGCGCATCCAAGCCCAGAAGAAGGCTCCACCTCATACAAACTCCCAGTGTCTTTTCCATCGCTTATGGCCTCCGCGTCCTCCGCGCCCGCGCTGGCGGCCCAGCTGCGCGTCAGCCTATCAGCGCTCAAGCGCGATGTGGCCGCGTCCTTCCGCCTCTGCGGCCGCGACTTCGGCCTGCTGGGCGGCGAGCTGCTCGGCCCTGGAGCGCGGCCGCCGCCAGGAGCGCGCGGCCGCCGACGCGCTAACCCACGAACGCGCCGCCAGGGGCCAATTGGAGACGCGACTGGCGGAACTGCAGGGCAACATCCGCGTCCTGTGCCGCGTACGGCCCATGCCGGCGTCCGGTGGCTCCAGCGGAGAGGACAGCGACGTCCCGAGTCCAGACAAGCGCCGCAAGCGCGTGCAGGTCGAGTCGGCGCAGGAGCTGAGCGTGTTCTCGCCCGTGGACGGCGCTCTGTTCAAGAGCTTTCGGTTTTCACGGGTTTTCCACGAGCAGCACTCGCAGCAGACGGTCTTCCGAGAAGTGGCGCCGCTGGTTCGGTCAGCTGTGGCAGGACACCACGCCACGGTGTTTGCGTACGGCCAGACGGGGGCGGGCAAGACGCACACCATGCAGGGATCGGATGGGGATCTACGGGGATCTACCACCGAGCTGCTGAGCTCTTGTTTGCGATGGTGCAGCAGCAGCAGCACGTGTTTGAGTTTAAAGTGACGGTGCAGATCGTGGAGATTTACAATGAGGAGATCTACGATTTATTGGCGCAGGCGAGTGCGGTGACGGCTGCGGCAGTGGGGACCACGAGTGCTAATAGCTCGCCGTCGGGAAGTGCGGCCGGGATGGGCTGCCATGTCGGCGCCACGAGCATGTGCGGGAACTTGCCGGCGACAGGTGCCACGGTGGAGATCAGGCATGGAGAGAACGGCGTGTACCTGAAGAATGTCGAGTCGGTGGCTGCACCGACCGCCAAGGAGCTGCATGACGCCATTGCGCGAAGCAAAGCGAACCGAGCTGCTGCGAACCGTAGCAATCGATCTCACAACGTGTTGCTAATCGATATTATGCGTACGAGCAAGGCGAACGGAGAAACAGATACAGGAAGGCTGGCGCTTGTCGACCTGGCCGGATCCGAGCGACTCTCCAAGACCGCAGACACCCCCGCCGTGACCGTGCGCGAATCGCAGCACATCAATAAGTCGCTCGCGGCCATCGGAGACGTGCTGTCTGCTTTATTAGCAAAGGAAAAACACATCCCGTTCCGGAACTCGAAGCTCACGCATCTGCTGCAAGACTCGCTGGGCGGCAGTGCGAACCGCACACTTCTCCTCGTGCACGTGAGCCCCACAAGCGTGAATGTAAACGAAACCATCAATTCCCTCAAGTTCGCATCACGTGTGTCACGTTCAAACGGGAAAGTCCCAGCGCGCCGAGCGCGCCGAGATCAGTCGCCTGAATGGAGTGGTGCGTCATGATATCTGCTCAGTAACGCTCATTAGTGTATCAATCAACCTCACTGTACTGAACGTTGTCGTTGGATGTGCAGATTACCAACCAGGCTGCCCAACTGCAAGCACTTCAGGAGAAACTAGCAGCAGAGCTAGAACAACGGAAGAAGTACGAGAAGCGGTTGCAAGAGTACCGTCAGGAGGAACACCGTCGCAAAACTAAGGAGGATGAGGCCAGGAAAATCTTACAACTGCAAAACGGGACACCGTCGCCACCAGAGCTGCCGCCTCCCGTCTCTGCTCGAAGGTGGAGCTTGTACACACGAAAGTATGGAGATCGACGTGTCGTAGCTCTGCTCGCACTGACTCCAGTACACGTGTTAGTGCTTGACAACTAACTGCCTTCGTGTTTTTTGGTACATGCGCAGGGAGAAGCTTGCTAACAACGCTCAAGGATTAAATGGGATCGAAAATGTTGCCGAGAACATTTTACGGGGCAATGAATCTTCACCAGAAACTGCAGAGATACCAAGATCCAGCAATGACAAGCCTAGCGGGATCTCTCCTCCGACGAATTACTCGCGGCGACTCAGTTTGTCAGCGTTAGATCGAAAGTCTGGCGCTCCGTTGCGGCCTGCACACTCCGGAAAGCGGAAGCGACCCTCGTCATCTGAAGTTCGCAGGTACGATGCGGACTCTGGCAACTGATACAAAACGATCGCTCTCTCACTCACGCCTTCTTTCAAAGCAGCATTCTCAAGAAGCAGAGAGGAAGTGTTGACAACGAAGACTCGAATATGGACGTTGCCGACACCAGTGGGATGTCATCATCGAAGCAGGTCTCATTCGATCTGTCTTTAGCATCCATCGGTGAGCCCAACGGCGCGCTCGCTGTCCCTCGAGTGTAAGTGTGACGTGGTGCTACTGTATCACGGCTGCATTTGCCAAATCTCACTTGCCAATTGTTTATTGTCTCTCGCAGTCCTGTCGGAGGTGCAGTACGAGTGCTCGCGATGTCTCGAGCGGCCCAGCCGTCTCCGGCAAGGCGGATCGTGTCAACGCCGGGCAAGCGGACCAAACAGAAGTGGAACGGGTGGCGGTGAATAGCTGTGCCGTAGCGTCCACCAGCAAGCCATAACCTCAGGAGAAAAAAAGATTGTCAGGCCTGCAGACCAGCATGCAGCGGGAACGCGCATAGCTGTAGACAAATGCCGGCTAGAAAACTAGTTCGTATAATATGACCAGCACAAACACTTCGCATGTTGCAGTTTAACTCTCGCCAGCATGCCGTTTATCAACCGAGCGCTCCGTCGACGAGCGCTCTAAGATCGGACGCTTCAAAGTAGCTGTGCCGTTTGCTGCCTTTGCCGGCGGTCTTGCAGTGTTCGATCGTCGCAGCTTCAAACGCTCCGCGCGTCGCGCTGCTTCATCGACAGCATCTACCTCGTTCCGCGAGCGTTGAAACACCTAAATGTTTTGTAACAGGTCAAGAGTGTTAGTTCCACATTCACCCAAAGCTACAGCACTAGCATCAAGCAGAAGCGTACCGTGCAAAAGGAGGCCAGCGTTGTGAAAAACTCAGTGGGGTTCCGCTTAGGGTCTTCACCAAAGTAGTCAAGGACACTTCCTACCTCTTCTCTCGCCTTGGCAATGCCTTCCGCGAGCATCTTCATCTGTGCGTCAATTTCAGAGGATGCCGTCTGCATTGCTTTGACTGCGCCCTCCACTCCTAGGTCTTTGACCGCTTCCTACATGAAGCGAAATGCACACACATGCTGTGAGTAAATTTGCCACAAATGTTCACCCCAAAATGCAAGCACATCAAACCTTTTCCAGCAGCTCCAGCTCGTGGTTAAGACTTGCCAATCCCTTCTGTAATTTCTTGAAATCTTCGTCAATCGTCTCGAGGGATTCACGCGCCGCCAGAGGAACACTTCGCAACTCATCCTGGAACTCAAGTACCTGCGGGTGATTCTTTTCACGAGACGGACAAGATAGTGTAGCACTGTCGTCTTCTGGTTCACGGCTTTGTGTGTGCCAGCCTCAACAATGAGTCGACTGTGAAACCTTTGATCCCGTTCGCCTCTTCACTTCCGTTCAGCGTGTTGCCTAGCTTGAGCACCATCGCCAACAGGATCTTCAACAACCGGCTACCCTTAACTTCTTCACAAGCCTTGTGCAGGTTCGACAACGAAGCTGACAGCTCGATATGCCGTGACGAAAGGAAAGATGGTACACCAAACACTCCATGCGTGGTGCGTACCGCTTTACTTTTGCAATCTCGAGGATAAACTTTTCCGCCTGGAATATGCGCAATTAAACGAGTGTTAGTGCGTGCCCACAAATCCATGCGCAACAACCTTGTGAGCTTACCTCTCCTAGCATCGCCTTGTCTCCAGCATACCCTAAAACGAGAGCCGCCTCCTCCGACGTGGGCAGAAACTCATTAATCCCAATGAGCTGCTCAATGCTTAGTCCACTCGAACTGAACCTCGTCACTCCTTCAGCAATCTCACTGTAGGAAAGCTTAACCCGTGCCAACGAGATAGCAGCATTCATTGCACGCTTCCCGTCAATCAGTGTTACCGCCTGTTTGCGTTTCAGCGTCTTTCCTCGCGACGAAGTCTTTTTCGCACTATCGGTAGTACTGCTAGCGAAGAAAAGAGCCTCGAGTTCAGCCATATCCACATCGAAGGCGACGTCTTCATCTTCGTCGTCCTCCCAAATCGTCTGCTGGTTGATGTTGCTTAAGCGATCTTCAGAAATGGGTTGCCAGTGAAGCTTTTTCGCGCGCGTTTTGGCTTCACTGGTTTCGATGCAAGTTTCATATTACTGCCTGAAGCCAGCCGTGACACAGTAGCGTCGGGCCCGAGCTCCAACGCACGAACATCAGCGTTCTCTGACACCATTTTTTGACGAACCGCACCCTCAGGCAACCCCATCTTCAACATTTTGAAATACTTCGAGTAAACGGGATCATCCTGGAGCTTCACATCGCTGCCTGGGGGATTCAACTCCGAAACAAGAGATTCCCCACCCAGAGTAAGTGCACGTTCGTCGACTCCATCCGTTTTCATTTTTTGACGAACAGCTCCTTCCGGTAGACCCATCTTCAGCATTTTGAAGTATTTAGCATAGGTAGGATCATCCTGAAGCTTGACATTGCTTAACCCGAATGCCCCAACCAGCTCCGACACTAGTGCATCACCACCGAGATCCAACGCGCGCTCATCTACGCCATCGTTTTTCATCTTTTGACGAACAGCACCCTCGGGTAAACCCACATTGAGCATCTTAAAATATTTGGCGAACCTCGGATCATCCTTGAGCTTTACTTCATCATTTCGTGTGATAGACGCTTTGTTGTCTGCAGGCTTCGGTAACTTTGAGAACGGTGTATCGCCACCAAGGTCTAACGCTCGTTCATCAACTCCGTCCACCTTCATTTTCTGGCGAACAGCACCTTCAGGAAGCCCCATCTTGAGCATCTTGAAATACTTAGAGTACACCTCGTGATCCTTCAGCAGTACGTCGGATGATGCATCACCCGCTACTGCACGCGGGTTAACGCACTTGATATCATCTTGCATCTTTGAAACATTTTGCGCAGTTGCGATGCGATTCTTAACCTCCTCGTAAATTGCATCGGGCCCCAGATCGAGAATAGCAGGATCGAGCCCGTCCATCGTCAACTTTTGCTTTACTGCTTCTTTCGGACACCCTAGCTGGAGCATCCTGAAGTAGCTGCAGTACTCTTCCGTATCTTTGAGCTTCGTCCCTTTGACAACAAAAGGTTCATTCGCTTCCGTGCTACCAGCATCTTCCGATGGAGGGAGTGGTTTTAAAGTCGACGGGTCAACACCATCCTTCTTCATACAATTTTGAACTGCCTCGAACGGGACACCACGTTTCAGCATCATGATGTACTTGTCCTGCCCATTTTTCCCGTTCTCCACAGGAGCATCATCGGAATCGACGGACCTGCTTGCAGCCTTCATCTCTTTGAGTAACGCAGACTTTGGATCAAGTTGAGGCGGACCTGAGCGAGCACTAGCGGCAGCGGCTTTGGACACAGTTTTAGCTGAGGCTTTAAGCAGTGTACTCGCCAGTGATAATGCTGCTTCTGTGCCACCAATTGCCGCCACCTCTCCAACAGCAAGAGCGTCCGAGCTAATCGTTGCACCTGGACTCGTTGCCGCATGCATAAGGTCCTCAATAGACAAGCCGTTTGTCTCCAAGAACTCCTTTAGCTGATTGAATTCTTCTGGACCGTTCACGCCAGGTGTATCTTGCGCTGCTGCATCTACAGACACAGTAAGACTGCCCCGTGTTGCTGAGGCCCCACTTGCATCTGCAACATCTTGAGGATTGGCAGAAGTAGGTTCCCCACCAACCCATGATGAAGGTACCAGCATCATATTTGACGGAATTTCTCCACCCGGTAGGCTAAGAGGCGATTGTGGAGACTTTGGCGCGCATTCGTCGCATTCCCATGCACTGAAGAACTTTCTCACATACACAGCGTGGTTCGTGCGATCACTCATTGTCGTCAAGCCGAATGGGATCTTTCGCAACCCTACGCAAGTAGTATGGTAATACTTTCCACATCGCCCCGCACATCGCACAATCTGAGGTCGCATCATGTAGTCATCCTCTTTGCATATCTCACATAGTGAAGCGTCTAATGCCGTGGGGATGGAGTATCGTGAACGCTGCGACTGCATCGCGACAATCTCTGCTGTCGATTGTCGACGAAGTTGTGGTTGGCTATTGCTCTTCTCGGCAGGATCTGGAATCTGATTGCTTTGTGCTTCTTTCTCCTTCTTCGCCGCCAGGTCCGCTGCTTCTTGCGCAAAACAAGCAGACAACCCCTTGAATGCAGTAAATCCAACGCCACATTCGGGGCATTCTGTGAGCACTGCAGCGCAAAAGTGGTCGGTGTCTCGCAAAAGCCCATGCGAATGAAGTTCGAGTGCATGGCTGGGTCCGGCAAGACGACGTGATGCTTGGTGATCTCAATCAGCCCTTGACGGACCGCGTTATTGCCTGTATAGTCCATTCGCACCAAATTTCTCGACTTCTTCGTGGTGCTCTCGTGCAGAACAAGATCCACCGAGAACTGCTCTTCGTCGAAGCCGTGTTCATACTGCTTCATCAGATCAAGATCGTGTTTCTTGAGAGTAACGAGCCCCGGCAAGAGAAACAACGTCGAGTCTGCATACCTAAAGAGCACACGCGAGGACGCGTCCACCTCGTCCACATTGTCATAGTCGTCTCCAAACGAGCACAAGATCGAAAAGCCTCCATCCAGCTCAATCCCATTTTCCCAGAGCACTGCAAAGAAGCCATCCTCCTCGTTCCAGTCCAACACAGGCGCCTCTGCACTGCCCCCGACATGCAGCGCGTCCGTGCAAAACACGAGCTTATAGTCGTCCCAGATCTGCACACAAGGCTGCACTTCCACAGGCAGCTGCCTGAAAATAATGGCCTTCAGCAGCAGCGGCTTGTCGTTCGCCGGCGTCTTGTGCTCCAGCAGCTGGTGGAAGCCCGAGAGGAATCTCTGGATGGACGGCGGCGTCTTCTTCCGCAGCGCCTGCGGCGTGAGCGACTTCATGTCCCACCGCTTCCTGTAAAACTCCACAAAGGCGTCGGTCGGGTCGTCCGCCAGTCGGGCGAACAGCAAGTAGCAGGCCACCACGACGCCGCTGCGGGTTTTGCCCGTCTGGCAGTTGATGAGCGCCACGTTCTGCGGGTCCAGCGCCAGCCACGCGGCCAGCGCGTAGCAGATGCGGAAAACCAGGTCCAGGGGCGGCGTGTGCGCCTTCATGCCGTCCCGCTCCCAGTTAAACTCGAGCATCTGCTCGTGCAGCTTCTCCGCGACGCTTGGACCCTTCTCAGCGTCCTCCGAGCGCCAGCTGAGGGACAGCAAGTGGCTGGAGGACGCACTAGTGTCCTCTTGAGTGTCCTCCTCCAGTGCGTTCAGGTTGAACAGCAGGAAGTGGCTGCGGTGGCTCGTCTCCAGGTATTGCGCCAGCTCGTCGGCGTTCACCACGTTGCGCTTCTTGTCTGTGGGCCCGTCGCTGGGGAGCCCACGACGGCCACGCGCTCGGTCATGAAGGTGAGCTCCAGGGAACGCGCGTCGGGCGGCCGCATGTCGCCCAGGCTGGCGCGGCGCACGAGACGCACGGGGCCTGTGTCGAACACGGAGCTGGTCAAGCGGCGCAGCGACTCCATGACGAGCGCTTGAGGTTTGACTTGACTTTTGTATGGGAAGAAAGGTCTGAAGATGGAGAACAAAGGTTGGATGCTTTTCGGTGGAGAGAAAGGTGGCTGCTGTTCCGGTGGTCGGTATATACGTTTTTACCGAGCACTTCAACATGAGGGAGCTCTGACATCGTCAGGTTGTAGCCTAAGAAGCGAGCTGTGCTGTAATCGTTTTCATGACATACGAGACGGCAGAGCCATTTTCATTGTGAGAGTTCGTATCCTAGGCAATGCTCAGACGCGCGTTCGTCGGCACCTCCTTGTAACTATTCGTCTTCTTGAGCTGAATGGACGATAAAGCGAATGTCGGCCCGTCCTCATCTTCGCTGCTCGTCTCGCTCACCGACGAGCTCTCTGGCAGGGGCGACTTGAGCCAACGGGTGGTGGTAGAGGTAGATGGACACCACTAGCACGCCAAGCCCACAGGCGAACTCCAGAGACGGCGAGAAGCGAAAGAACATCATCGAGAAGAACGTCGTAAGCATCATCGCCATCGAGTGCGAGTACACACAGGCGATATTATCCAGGTACTTCAGGATGCAGGCCATGGAGACGCCTGCGATCGAATTCACGATGACCACAGCCACCGTCCAGCCGCTGTAGCCGTGAAAGAATCCCTCATCGTGCACTGTCTTGCCCTCGACGATGAGCAGTCCGATGATATTAAAGAGCACCCCAAACGCGTACATCTGCACGCTCTGCCACAGGAACGGGCAGTTGGATTGACGCTTCAAAGTCCACTCTGCAAACACACTTGCACATGAAGACAGCGTCACGGCGACAAGTGACAGAGACAACCCCACACTACGTGCTTCGAGTTCTCCGTCACCTTCAGTCCTGCTGAGCTGCTTCCGGCTTGGTGAAAACGACCAGATTGACTGGTCAGCACGCCCAGTACAAGCAGTGCAATTGCCAGCTTGTGCAGTTCGGACAGCGGATGCTTGAGCACGTAGCGGAACAGCACCGCAGTCAGCAGAATCTTGAGGTTCCAGAGCACCGACACCGTGGCGGCGTCCAGGTAGCGCAAAATGACGTAGTTGAGGTTGCTCTCCAGAGTGTTCAGTAGTGCTGGTACGGCGTAGTAGCATCCCTTAGCCAGAACCTTTTTATCGGGGACTGCCGTTTGCGTGACGATGATAGCTGAGACCATAGCGCTGAGCTTGACCACCTCGATGAGGAACGTGACGGTGACACTGCTGTATGGCACGAGACCGTTGATCTTGGAGGCGATAATGCACAGATTCCCAGAGCACAAGAAGGCCGCGGCAACGAGCATGAGCAACAACATGCGTCCGAGCTCCATCGTTCTCGAGGTCGTTGGACGAAATGGCTGGTAGGTTTAGAAGAACTGCATCGCACCGTTAGAATGTGCGACCAGCTATGGGAGCAGCAGAGGGAACGTCAACGTGATGAGCATCTCGCCAGTCGAACAGGGTGGAAGATGCATGTCGCAATGCAACGATTATTATATCGGCTGGCTGCGGATGGTATGGAACCTCCTGCTTCTATTGCAGACTCAATGTAATGGTTGTCGGGTGCCCAGACTCGTCTTCGTGATCGGTGCTCTTCGGTGCGGAGTAAACTTCCGCTTGTAGACGCTCGCAGACCTTCGTGAAGAAAGATGAGTAGTCCAGTGAACTCGTTTCGTCGTCGGATGACTTGTCTATTGCGGATCGTGGAAGGTGAGCCAGCAGTTCTGCTGGGATGTCCGCTGATTGGAACGTTTTGGTGGTCACCACCAACTCTGTGGGAGAAAATACTGAGCATGAAAGCCATCGCGTAGCATCCTGTGCTTGATTCTCTTGATGCTCACCACGAGCATTTAGTAGCTTCAAGTGAACCGACAAATAGCTGCCATTTTTGCACTGCGTTACTCCCGTCCACGATGACTCAGGAATACTTTCGCCACAGTCACCTTGGTGGCCAAGATGTTGCGCCATACAAGTCATCACCTGTTGCTCGTCAACTAGCAGTGTCATCAAGTACGATGCTGGTTTATCAACAGCTCCATCAGATGTGGCAGGCAACTTCTCGATGTGAAGGAACGAGCTAATGTGCGCCATCAAATTGACGGGCTCCAGACCAGAAGACGACGAGGAACCACCATTAATCAGTTGGTGCTGCACATGTGACTCCGGCAGCCCTAGAAGTCCGCTTAGGATGGTCTGCGATAACATCAACGAACAACGAGAGCTGTTGGCAGGATCGTACAGTTCAAGACGCAACCGTATCACATTCTTTTCGCCGTCTTCGCCGTCGTTTTGCGCAAGAAAGGCAGACAGGAGGACCTGATTGTGCTCCACTGCTCGTACCATCTTGAAAATTCTGGTACTCTTCAGTCCATGAGTTTCTTCGTTTATCGAGATACAACAATAATCTGAGAGTACGAGGCGATCACCACGACCGTCACTTCGCTGCTCCACGCGCAAATAATCGAGCACCAGTAGTGCCAGCATCCGGCTCCTACGTTCTTCCGCCTTCTCATTTTCTCCAGGATCTGCATCTCCTTCTGTCACTGGTAAGAGTAGTTCTTTGTCGTCATCACCAACCACGTGCACCAAGTCGTTGGTCTCAAGCAATAGAGACAACAGGCCACTGGTCGCGCACACGTAAACGTCTATGCGCAGCATCAGGACACTTTCTTCGCCTACTTTTTGCCTGTGACTCGCAGCGACGTCAAACACAGTAAGCAGCGCGCGACCACAACCTGGTAGAGCTTTTGCCGTCGTCAAAATCTTAACTCCACGTTCACCTGCTGCTCCTCGTCGTCGAGTCTCATCGATCAGCTTAGCTGCATTAACTCCAGAATCTCTCGCAAATGTTTTGGTCACTGGCGTCGCTTTTGCTTTGCATAGAGTCTATCACGCAAGAACGTAACTCGCAGGTTCGGTTTACTGTCACCACACTCGTGAGGCACTTGTACATCAATGCGCGTTCGAATGATGTACCGCATAAGATCATCCACAGAATTTGAGGATATGAGGAATGGTTTGTCAGGACCTACGATCTCTCGCAACTCATGCTCACCCCGAATTTCAGCAACAGCACCACCACTAGATCCTGGATGATACACGTGGAACTGAAGTAAGAAGGTATCGCGCTCACGGACGCGATCCGTCGGTGATGAAAGTGTGGGTTGCAGATCTGTACGTAGTTCGGCACGCATGGTGACCCGCACAACCACTAATAGACCGTTTGCACGGTAGCTCCCGTGATGCACAAGCTCATCAGTGTCATAACTGTAGACGTTGCGCCTACGCCTTGACTTGGCTCTTTCCCTCACTTCATCTTCATCCTCTTCCTCGTCGTCACTTTCTATCTCGCGTTCGTCCAGGAGGCAGACGCATGACGATACAAGCGCTTGAGATTTGCTTTGATCAGGCTGCACTTGTGTCCTTGATGGTTGTTGGTAGGACTTTTCAACATTATCACCCGAACTATCTGATGTTTGCTTGCGATGTCGGTCAGGCGTATGAGAACCAAGCAGGGGCGTGACTTTAACTGAGCTAAAGGATCCACATGGTAAATGCGCTACGACATTTCCATTCTCTCGAGAGTTTCCATCGTCGTCGGGTGCCCACAAAAAGTAGTGATGCACGATTAAGCGGCTCATGCTTTTCCGCTCCTCTAGAAAGGCGTGCTTCCACGACAATTTATCCGGCAGACTTGCTTCGATCTCACTTTGTTGCAATACAAGTGTTTGTTCCATGCAAGACTCGGGTAACCAGATGCGATACCGAAGCGCGTCCGCACATGATCTGCTTTCTAAGCATTGTTTTCCTGCTGTGGTTTCTTCCTCCTCCGGCTCCTGATCACATAATTCAGCCTGAACGTACGCACGCACTATTTGTTGCTTGGTAATGCGCTGGTGAGGGTTTTGTACGATGCGCAGTGCACACGGAAACGCGAGATAATGCGTCGTCGTGGGCGGTAGTAGCTCAACATAAAATCTTCTGCTTCTCTTTCTTGGGAAATGTCATCGTGGCCGTCTTCTAGAGGCACTACCGCTGGCTTTGCAAAGCAGAACCTTCGTAGCAACACATTCTGTAATTGAGAAAGAGTGGTGTGTCTTGAAAGGTGAAGAAGCTCTTGTGCTGCACTTCTCGACAGACGAATTGAGTGATGTGCACTTGTCCGAGGAATATAAAATACCGCTCGAAACTCTTTGTGCTCGTGGAGCTCGACAAGCGTGAAGATCCAGCGCTCTTCATGAGCGTCGATTGAGTTAGCTCCTGGTACACGCACAGCACGGCGTAGAAGCACACGGCCCGGTGCATTCTCTGTGGTTTTTATACTGAGTCGCAGCGCTGATGTGAATCCTTGCTGAAAATTGGGGACTATCATTTCTGTTTGTGCGACGGAGAACAAGTGGAGACGATCGAGCATCAGTGACGGAATTTGAGGTGCGGGCACGAAGACGCGACGTGCTTGAGCTGCTGACATTCGGCCAAGAACATTTTCCAGTTTGACTGCCATCGTTAAGGCAATAGCCTGGGTGGCAGGCTTCTGTGCATTGCTGCCGTGCACAAAAGTATCGACCTGAACGTGTCCGCGTGCAAGCTCCGCTATTGTGACAGTAGCCAGGAACCCCCGAGTTGCAGTGCGTGTCGATATAGTCGTATCGCGAGTGGGCGAACTACAAACTCTTGCTGAGTCAAAATATCCGTGTCATCCGTGAGTTCATCCAGTCTTCTTCTTCGTAGCAAGCAGAGTTGCGCGAGTCGCGAATACACGTCGACATGTGATTGCGGTGGTAATTTATTTGCATGTGCCTCGCCACCTAATGACATGGCCGTCGGTGCCAATAAACTATCAATGTCATCCTCCGAGATCACCGTCATCCACTGACGACCAGTAGATGGCGAATAAGCAGTCACGAAAATGCGTCGGCACTCATGGAAGAGGATCACTACACACCGCTCTTCATCACCGTTGGGGTTCTGTTTAGTTTGCTGGCCGAGAGTATTATCACTCGAGCTGCTGAGAAGATGTGCAGTGCGGTACACACGAACATCAGCTAGCACAGCATCCAGCAGCTGCATCACCGCCGTGTCCTCACCTGCCCTGTCTTGCATGTAGTCCGTTGGACAATTGTTAAAGACAACTACACGCTCAAAAGACCTGGTACTGGCCCAGCACGTGTGATTTCGGGTGCTAGGCAGCCCGTTCCGTCCATTGCAATCAATCGAGCGGTTCGGATAGCCGACTCAACCCAGGTCGCGAGAGCAAGTAATAATGTGCTTGAAGTCATTTGTGAGCGAGCAACAGCAGCGTTCGGCCACAACGAATGCTTCAGGTACTGTTCCAGCGCTGCTAAATTGCCTAAAGGCACCGTGGTCACATCCACTTGCTGTAACTTAGCTCTCAAAAATGCTGGCTGTGCCAGTAGTCTACGAGAAAGCCGCCAGCTCACACCAGTCGTTGAGGTGAAAGCATTTTCTCCTTGCGAAGGGCCCTCGTAAATCTTGCCAGGTGTGAGCAACACGATGACAGCCTCCATGACCACAACTAAAGCAGGAGCAGGAGTTAGGCCCCCGACTCCGCATTTCGATTGCTCCATCATCTGCTCAGTGATAACATCCTCCGCTAACTCTAGACGCAAGCGCGTTGTGCGGTCAAGTGCCAATCTCACATCCGCATCGACCATCCGTCGTCGCACTTCCTCGCGATGCAGCTCCTCGTCCTTCTCATGTCCCTCTTTAGGGTCAAACAGGTCGCTGCGATTGCCAATGGTGCCTCGCAATAGCACACTCATTGGTGGTGGGTGCAGCCCATGCTTAACGGTAGCAAAACAACTCAAAAATGCCCGCTGAGTCACGTCTCGCATTCCCACATCACCTTCGAGGATCACACCATGACCAAGCGCTAAGGAATCGCGAATGAGCTTGAAATCGTAATCTTGTAACGAGTCTTCAGCTCGCAACGATTTCGGGTTGGACGATGGTGGTCGAGTGACCATGAGAAAGAGACCAGGTAATGCTGCTTGTAGCTTGTCGAGAATCGTGACGCGTGCTTTTCGTGGCACATCGTTTGCCACCACTAGCAGCAGTGGACGAGGTCGGTGGTTCGGATATCCACGGGCTTGCACGAATTCAGCTGGAACAAAGCGTTGAGCTAAGACTTCCTCACTATGGTTGGCATCTCGTCGTTCAATAACTTCGTGCTGAGCCTCATGCTTGCTTAATGTACGGTGCACCACAAGTAATGAATCACCTTCGGTTGATACGGGCTCAATGAGATATTGAAGTCGCACAATAGCAGAGAACGCCGTAAGCCACCGAAAAATCGCTGTAGCAGCTTGCCAACCTCGTGGCAAGCGCTCGAACGTCTCAGCACGAAAGTCCAAGTCTCCTGTGTACGCATCAAACAGCGTCAATCCAAGTACCGACTCACGTAGGTGTGGTGTCGATACAGCAACACCAGCCGCCGCAAACCCTCCGTAGGGAGATGTTGCCGCTCGTGCTGCTCCTGCTGCACTATCTGCAATGTTTTGAACTCGACGAGCAAGGCTGACACAGCAACACAGGAAGCGTGCAGCCTCGCGCCACCGCGTGTTAGGAATATCCCATTCATCGTCCGAATCACTCGTGAATAGCATCAGCAAACGCACGATCCCAAGTACAAGTGCTGGCAAAGGTTTTTCGTCCTTCTTCGGTTTGGTTGTTGCTCGTAGAAGCTTAGGAAGCGCGACCATGGCTTGACACGCTTCTGCAAGTTCCTGAAGTGCAACGGCAGTGACGGATTGAGCTGCAAGAGCGAGCTGCAGACGCCAACTCACGAGCTTCCGGACCTTAGCCATACGAATTCGGCCAAACCGACCTCGAATTACCTTCTGAATCCGCTCTGCAGAGTTCTCTTGAAGTCGTCGCAATCGCTTCGCGTTCGCAAATCGACGTGCAAGCCATCCTCGAGCCACTCGCTGAAGATGCACTGAAGCTGCACTATGCCAGTACAGCTTTGCTACTCTTCGCCGCACCAGGTATCCACGCACACCAGCTTGAATAAAGGTACTAGCTACGACGTACTCAATCTTCATCTCTGCGTACAGCTCTCGGGCCAGCATACCACGGACGAACTTTTGAATTTGTGAGGCGCAAAAATGTTGAACGAGTGGTGTTGCTTGCTCGTGCTCACGATAGGCAGCTACAGCAACAGCACGTACGGCAGCGAGTTCTTGGTCTTCGCGTTGCTGTTGTTCCTGGTTGAGACTTGGTACTTTCATTGCCTGCGCTTTATTGGCTTCGATGCGTTTAGCATGCTGTCGGTGCAAGACAAACAAAACTCGAGGTGAGTGACAAGGAAGCATGCATCATAGACACTAGCTCACTTACATTCCTGTCCTGGGCAGCTTTGTGCTGCGACTTGAAGGTGTTTAGCAATTCCTCCTTCTTCTGGATGTTGACAATTTTACTTTCATATGCATATTTTTTTCTTGTAGCTCTCGACGGAGCACAGCCAGCTCACGTAGTGCTTGTGCAGTAAATGCCCGCAGCTCCTCATTGTACACCTGCAGCTCTGAGCAACTCTCAAAGTACGCAACATCCATCGCCTTGCGTTCGGTCTCCTCGCGTAGCCGATCTAGCAGTACTCCCAATTGAGCGTTTACTTTCCGCTCAGCTGCCAATGCCTCCTCGAGTTGGGCACCACGTGCACGACGTCTAGGTGGTGGAGGCCGTTCAAACGATCGCCACTCAGGCTTTGAAATGGGGCCCAACATGCCTGAGCGCTTCTTGGCATGAAGTTTGCCGGGCACATCCGAGTGCGCCGGATCTGTAAGGCGAAGGGCACCACTTTCCAAGCTTTCGGTTGTGTATGACGATGGCAATGAGGTAGATACATTGTAGACATTGCCTGAGAGCTCAACCATATTAAATCGACGTTGAGCCTCGTCCTCAGGAACCACTCGACCATGAATATCACGTGTGTAACGCCCAAATACTGTTTCCTCCTGGAGCACGACGATTTCAGCTTCATGAAGGCGAGCCATGTCTACTTCACCGATCTGTGAGGGTAAGACAGAGCTGTAGCTAGTTTTTCCAGTGCGGGCTGGGACTCGAGACTTGGGTCGGAGAGCTCTGATCGTGGATGGGGTCGTTGGCACTAGTTCCTCGTCATTTACTATTCGTGTTTCATACGGAGTTTTCGCACGCTTTCGTTCGGCTAAGGCTTGGGCCAAAGCTTCAGCTGCGGCTGTAGATTCGTCGGTCTCTACTAGAGTTCTAAGGCCATTTCGATTTGAAGCCTGAGAGCGTTTGCCACCAACTTGCACGAAGCAATTTGAGTCAGCAGTACCAGGCTTTGCATCAGGCTTGAGGACCTGTGTTTGCTCGGCCAGCAACTGTGCACGACAATTGAGATTTAGCGGCAGGGTAAACGGGTTGCGCTGTAGAGTGAATCCGAGCCACTCCGCAAGCCCCGGGTGTTTGTTCAAAAATTCCAAGTCCGACGCAAGTTTCAGCAGGTAGTTGATTCCGTTCCATTTGAATGGCGCTGGTTCACCTCCTGGTTTGGGTCCTTTGCCCGATTCTGCTTTCACCTTCTGCTTGTAATTTCGCCACGTGACTATCGCCTCCACCGTCTCGAGTGTCGCTAACCGTATCAAATCCAGTAGATCCACGGTCTCACCCAAGTGTGCGCCACTAATATGACCGGCAGTACTTGCCCGCCCCAAACGCTGCAAATATCCTTCCCGAACGAGAATGCACTTGAGCACCTCCAATTCCTGTCCACATACGGAGAATATAGTGCAAAAAAGTTAAGATCTACTAGCAATAGCTGGACTGGGTGGCAACCGGAGCGGTTGATTCTTACCTCGCCTGAATCGACTTCTTGGGTTCCGTTTTCATTTGCAAAAGTGACGGATGAGACTCTCGGCAGAGATACCTGCAAGCAAAAGACATTTAAGACAATACTTTTTCACTTGCACTACAGTTGGCGTGTAGGCTCACCTTGCCATGGAGTCCTGTTCGAATAGCTTTCTTAGGAGAAGTCTTTTTGTGTTTCTTGATCGGTGGAAAACTACGTGAGGTCTCTTTCGGCGAGACTGGAGCTATTGTACGTGATGGAGATGACACCGTGCCGATAGTCCTGGAATGCCAATGCAACAGGTTAAATGCTGCATTACATGGTAAGGATTATCCTAGAAAATCTCACGCTTTCGGCTTGCTACGATTGCCATTCGTTGGTGCAGTGGGGCGATCCATCAAAGTTGAAACCACGTTAGCACTTGCCACTATCTCCTGGCGATTAGGAGCTTCGTCGTGATCTCTTCTATTGTCCGTGGCAGCTTCGAGCTGTGCATGGACGCATCAGAATCCCGCACTGTGTCGCTTCACGACCAGTTTCGCAAGGCGGCCTCCGACTGAATTAGCCACTAGACACAACTGGAAAAGCAATGCTGCATACGAATGTGAATCGAGATTTGAGTTGAAAATATTTGTTAGCTGTTGTCTGCAGGAATATCTGTAGCTATTCTATCCCTCGACGAAGAGGTCTCGAGTTCCAACTCGAATGCTGATGATAACTCTTCATTTAAACCAAGAAAGGCATCGGAGTCGATGGCATCCTCAAAAGGTCATCACTGCAATCGACAGGCTGCGTATTACAGTCGGCACCTTCAGGACAACTTTCCCTATCCGAAGCACAGGAATTAAACGCCTCGGATCTGTCGGAGACTTCGCATTCAGACTCGCGACCGTCCTCCGCTTCGTCCACTGGTTTTAGTTCATCAGGAATGTCACCACCACTAGCTTCATTCGGACACGAGTCCAATCCTTCAAAATATGACGGCGACAAGGAAGAGGTAGCTTCCGATATCAATCTCGGAGAGCTTGGCGGTTCTGAGGTTGTCGCTGGTGAACTCAACTCGAGCAGTCTAACTCCAGCGTCGGCACTAGTCTCGTCGATTAGTATACTGTCGCAGGAACCAGTGTCTTGATGCCACAGAGTCTCATCGCAAGAGTCTACGTTGGAGAAAGTTGTCGGAACGGCATCATCGTCATCGTCATTTAAATCTTCGATATGGTCTTGCTGATTTAGGTCACAGCGTTCACCTTCAATAACCCTCAGGTCCGAGTCGTACCCTTCCCCACGTGCAGCGACGGCAATCTCTCCAATGCAACCTTCATCTTTCTTGTTGGGGTCGTAGTCGTCACCTCCTCTCATTTCAAGCAGCAGTTTTTACTATCGTCAAGTGATACGTCACGTGGCAGTAATCTCGATTTCTCGCTGTCGGGCATGTCTGGAGCAACCGCATCTTCAAGTGGTTGTTGGTCACTTCCACGGCCCATGCTTGTTTCTTCCTTTTCTTCGAGACCTGCTTCCACTAGCTTTTCCTTTCAATTGCATCCGATACAATGGTTGGTCTCCTATGACCGAGTAATTGAGGTAGCGACATTGCAGAATAAACCACCAACGATCTCTCTTCTGTCGTCTTTGCAAAAGGATCTGGTGAGTCGATGGCATTCTCTGCGTCAGTTAAGGTCGCAGGTGCCGAGAGCGAAGATAATTCTGTGAAGGGATCAGGACTTACTGACACATTTGTACTCACTGACAGTGAGGTTTCATTGTCATTGATGTCGATGAGCACATCAATATCTAACAGCGTGATACTTGTTGTCTGTGGATCATGCGAAGTTTCTTCCAGCGGAACGAACAACCGGTTCGCGTTTTGGCTTATTGGTTCTGTTGACACTGAGGGAACGGCTGGTGAGGTTGCAACTGTCGATAACGGGGAACTTGTTGCTCGCTCCTGTTGCTGCTGGAACATTTTTGTATCGAAAGGCGCTTCAATTGCCTGTTCGTTGTTGGTTTGTTTCTCGGTTGTTGTCTTTACAGGGCTTCCAACTGGAGCGAGAGCAACGTTTCCAATGGGGACTTCTTTCCCTATCGGTAGATTAAGTTTTGAGCCCCTCTTCGAAGTTAAAGGGTCCGAAGAACTTGCTGCTTTGCTCATCTTAGAACGATTCTCTTCCAGGAAGATCCCCGTAAGCACCTCCAACTTTGCCATGCACTTACCCACATAGAACTCGATGGCTAGGCAGATAACACTAGCTTCGGTCGTGCGAAAGAGATAATCCTGACTGATCATTTCGTCACTACCAGAACGCGAAGAAGAAGCCGGGGCAGTGCTTCGACATCTCAGCAAGCAGCACGTGCATCCTTGCTGAAGCACAACCGACCATTTTTCAAGGTCTGTGTAGTACCAAGTGCTCAGCACTACCTCAGAATCGTGGCCCGTGCAAAATGAGACTCCAAACGAAGAAATTTCGAGCGAAGTAGCCTCAGTTGGAGAAGACTGCTCCGTCATTGCCAGTTTCAGGGGAACCGCAGTGATTTATCAGGTGCCATGGATGCATGCTTCTCGACAGCTTGCGTTAACACGTGGATCCATATTTCATATTCCTCTGGTTCGATTGCCGCAAATGTCCACGTCCGGTACAGTGTGACCACATCGAACGCGTTCATCACCGAACCGTTTGCACTGTTGTTACCGCGGCTCGACGGTGAGGCCGTCGAAACTGGACGAATGCAAAGCACTGAGCTCAAATCGATCATCCGTCGCTCTTTTGGAGTGTCTGTCATTCCCGGACAGTGTGTGATCCGATCGTAGTAACAGAGAAACCCTCCTACCGGAGACTCAAACAGCACAGCAAATTTGGGATGCCATGCCTTTCGCAAGTGAAATGTGCGCGCATTTTGCCGCTTTAGAAGCTGCCCCTGGAACTTGAACATCTTTGCATAATGGCTTGATTGAATAAGTGAAATCAACGGCTGCGATGATTTTGCTGGAAGTGGAAGCTTGTCACGAGATATAGTAGATCGTTTGGATAACGAACCTTTCGGCACGGATGATAAATAAGCAGCATGATAGTCGCATAAGCAGTTGGCCATCCCTCGGGAGACACTTCCAGTCGTGTGCACTACTGGGTTCATATGACTCGGTTCTCCCGAGTTAATTCGAACAATCACGCTTGATCCCGAGGCCTCAATCGGCTTACTGTTGCTTTCATCATTACTGTCGACACGATGGGGGCATCCGATGACGCGGCAGCACAAGTCTATGCGCTGCGTTAAACTGTCGATATCTGTAAAGAACATCAGGGAACTCGTTCTCCTTGATGCTGCACTCTCGGTATTCTGTCCACGAGTTTGAGTACGATTTGGCAGCGATGAACGAGATCGTGCAGTTAACATTTCTCGGAGAGAAGCGTCCATATACGTGCCGTGCTTCAAATACCAAATCGCCTCTCGAATATATTGTGCCTCCAAGCTCTGAAATACGAGGTACCCAGGTTGTTTTGCGAGTTGGGGTGTCATCCGAAAGCGAAGCTCCAGCCGTGTTCCCGTCACTTCGCACGACTCAAGATACTCGTACGCGTACGAAAACAAACACGCGCTGCGATCGTGGCAATCAGGTGATGGAAATACGCGAATGTGGCGAACGCCTAACGTGAGACCTCGTAAATCACCGCTGATGGAGCAGGTGAACGTAAGGTGTCCTGACCGGAAGTACTCCACCCCAAGACGCTCACGACTAATTGCATTTCTCACTGGCTGTTCTCGTCGCAGCAGCTCTCTTCGCTTAGTCATGGGCAGCATGGGTGGTGGAATGGACCCGAGAGATGCACGGCGCTGGTTAATTGGCGACGGTAAGTTTTGCCCGATAAGAACCCCAATGTACACTTGTTCAGGTGCTTTTTCAAGAAGTGTTGCAAAAATCCCCGACAGATGCGCTTCAAGCTCGGTGAGCACTGGGAAGAGGAACGTTGGGGATACAGAGCTGTCGTTTAACACAAATTGGACAGACTTTTCGCTGTGATCCCACACGACCTCCTTCATGGCAGTGATCAAGCTGAGGTAAACAATTTTGTGTTGGTGAATGAGGACTGCCTGGATGGATTCGATGGAGACACCAAATATCACATCGACTGTCGTGACTTCTTCAGCGACAGTTTGCATTTTACCATGATAGACCGCCGGTTCTTGAACATTTGGTACAGCATTGTCTTGACTGCAGCTTCGATGAGAACTTGTCTGGCTGGCCGCCTTTGATAAAAACGAGCCCCGCATATTCCTCGGTTGCATACAGTCGTGGTTAGTGATTCGATGTGCGGACTTGCAGAATAGCAGCGGAATCGGGACTGCCATGCACCGATGTCGCCACCTCTAACTATAGCGTGAGATAAGAGCGAAAACGCTCGACAGCCTTTCTGCATCAATCGAGATTATGCTTTTTTACTCGATGTGAATCACAATGAAGCACAGTCCCAGCTGCTTGGAATTTACAGCGTCAACGAGTGCTAGAGGAAAAATGACATACCTGGAATCAGACGGTAATCAATTCAATCCATTTAGTCTTCTTTGCGTTCTGGAACTACGAATACGCTGGAAAAGCACGCGTTAAAAATGCGCTCAGCTCCCTGGAAGTAAGGGAACTGAAGCCACATCATCACCAGCAGCTTTGCATGGTAAAACAGAGGCAGCCACCCGATCTCTCGTCCGATGGCGGTGATTATGTAGTCAACAGTGACAGCCACAGTAAAGTACGCGAGCCACCATTCATATCGGCGCGTTCGCTTTTCGCCTAGCACTCCGATCGTGATGTAAGCAGGGAACCCGAATCCCATCAACGAGCAGCCACGGGAGGCCACAAAGCCCGGTGTGAAAAGGAAGATGAGTCCAAACAGCGCAGGACCTTGGGACCAAAGATCCTTCGCGAGGTGCACGTGTCGTTCCGGTACTACGTGAAGAGAAACCAACATGCGTATCAAGAAGTTGGCTGTTTCGTCGCTCTCTGGATTGACTGCAGGCTCGCGCTCGTGCATCCGGTTAGCGTACGGACTAACGAGAGGGCTGAGCATGGTGTAAAGAGCAATGTCACCTCGTGTGAATGGAGAGTGCATCCAAACGAGGAAAATGTTGCAAAAGTGAATAGGGACCGTGAACCAGGAGGTCATGAATGCTGGCACGAAGAGTGTCATCATACCAATCAGGCAAACCGCGAGCGACCAGATCACCCAGTACTTCAAGCATGCCTCATACGCTCTCCACTCGTAGTCCGGGATGTTGATCTTCTCAAATCGCTTGAGAAGCTCACTCGTAGCACGGCCTCCCGACGTCGACAAGGGCCCCTTCGTATTAGAATGGGGCGGATAGAGTCGTCTCTGTCGGATCACTCCAATCGAGTGGAGCAGAGGATACCCGACTGACAGGACACCAAACAGCGCTTCATTGCCCAACACATCCGCTGCAGACTGAGGCATCCAGTACATCGCTTCGTACGCCAGTCCGAAAACAGGACATGTGGCAGAAGGATCGCCACGACTCTCCACTTGGCGCTCAGCGACGCCACGAACGCTCGGTAGCGCAGCTCCAGCATCCTCCTCGTCCTCACGTACTGCATTCGTGCCTTATGCACGTATCCCTGTCGGATACACACCACCACGAACAGGGTCGTGGCTGCCACAATGGCCTGGTGCACGGGGTCCATCTTGCTCACATAGTCTGCGCCCATCTTGGCGACGGTGAGGAAGTGAGGCAGCACGGCCTCCCCTACAATGGCCAGGCCTTGAGCCATTGGCACTAGCACCAACAGGATGAAAATTGTCCATAGTCGGAGGCACTGGAACGTGGCCACCACTGCGTCCTCGAAAGCCCCGCCAATGGCTCCCCAGTCCGTCGTCCGTGCAAAGGCTGCAGCCAACTCCGTGGCGTTGAAGGAGCCGACCAGGGGTAGGTATTGGTTTAGCAGGTTGCTGGCGAAGGGCAGCGCGTCCTGCTGCATGCAGACAGCGAAAAATAGCGTTAATTAATGAGCTGTTTACTTAAAGATACGCGGAATTTCACTGGACCGCACGGAGAGCAGCGGGGCGGGCTCCGGATCGAGATTTTCTTGGGTCTGCAGCTGCGCCTGAGGCTGTGAGACCTTCAGGAAGAGCAGCCAGGCGCAGGCGGCGCCCGCGGGCAGCAGCAGGCGGCGCATCAAGCGCATCATGTCGGCGCCAGTTGTGTCAATTCGGATTTGGTTCGAGAAACGCGAAACGACGTCGTATAATTGTGTTTTTAGAAGAAAACAGAATATAACATTGTTTTTAAGAAGAAAACAGAATAAAAAACGTTTTTAGGATTGTTTCGCACACGTCGCAGATAAAAGGCAACTTGCAGCTTTCCTCGCCGGCGGTATCTAGTTGTTGCTGTTGTTGCTGCTCGGCTTCTCCTTCTGCATGAGCTGGTGGATCTTCCTGAGCTCGGTCATGCGCTCGAGGATTTCGCGCTCGACCGGTGCAGCAATCTCGGGTCTGCCGAGAGTGATCATCTCGGACATGTAGCTCTTGCGCGACTCCACTTCCTGCAGCACGGCTTCGTACAGCTCCTCCAGTTGGGTCATGCGGTCCTTCGGGGTCTTTCCATTGCGAAGAAGAGACGCGTGCGAAAGCTCCTTGTCGAGAAGGTCTACAGTCACAAAGGTGAGCATTCACTTGAAATTTTGATAGCCTGAATCAAAGAACGACACATACCGGCTCCTGGTAGCAGTTCACGGGGCAAAATGCTACCCGTCGTGTACGAGAACACCTGCTGGAGCTTCTCTTTTCCTGGTTGGGCGCTCTCCTAAGCATCGAACGCACCAAACATGAGCAGAGTCCTGTGAAGTTACATAGAAATCCACACTGCGTACTTGATGGAGCTCCTTCGGCAAGCATCCATCTCCTTTTTGATGGCCTTCATCTCCTTCTCAATCTCGTTGAGTGGCTTCTTGCGCGACGTTAGATAGTCAATCGGGTGCAACTAGATAATACAGTGTAAGCAACAGCAACACTCAACCATACTGCCCGTGCTGGTAAATTTGAGCGCCACCTCGCATTTGCAACGCACCTCTGGTGTCTCCCCTAACTTTGGAGAAGGCCGGAGCTTTAATAGCACGACTAGATGTCTTCGCCACCAAGCGGCGCGTTCTTGAGTCAGCGCCAGCAATACCTCCACCAGGAATGAATGGGGATGGTGCGGTTGCCTCTCGTGACTTCATCTTCAACTCTGCCGTACCGACAAATGCAAGTCAGCCATCTTTGAAATGTCAAAGCATAGCAGCACCTAGTGACGTACTCGGGTACGAAACTTTGGGCTTGGTAGTCCCACAATACAACCGCTTCAGTAGTCTCCCGGCCTCGGTATCACCACCAAATGCTCTGAAGACACAAGTGTCAGCTCCCTCTTTTAAGCTGCCGAGCATGTTCGCCACGTACTTCCAGGCCTCAGCGGTGCGGTCAACTGCGCCATTGTCACTGCTTAAGGCTCGCTCGTCCTGCATCTTGTTCTGCACGTGTGATGCGGAGTTCTTGTCGTTTCACGACGTCGACTGCATATATTTCTGGGGCGGTCATCAACGACTTCAAGTCGACGTATCGGCGAGTGATGCTGCTCTAGTTGTAATATTTCTTGTTAACATTTTCGACGGCCAGAAAATGTCGGTATCAAGCCATGACGCGGTGTCTACGTCTGTCATAATTCAAATGATCTCGTTGTCCGCTTTTAAACTATGTAGAAGTCTGCAACGACTTCTCCTTGTCCTTGAGCTGTTTCGTAAGTAAAGCGTGCCGCTGGATGAGCTCAGCGCGGCGTCGCTCGAGGTCTACCAGGTCATTCTCCCGTTTTTCAAAGTCCTCGATAAGAAGCTCGGACTTGGCAAAGCCTTCTTTGCTCTTGAGTCGAGCAGCAAGTTGGCGCGTGGCGTCGCGGTCTTTCTTCTTGTGCGCGAGTTGGTCGCGATTCGCCGTGAGCGCCTCCTCGAGCTCCTGCGAGTCTCTCTTGAGCATCTGGTTCTCTGCCAGCACAAACTGCAGCTTCTCCTTGATATGTGTCAGCACTTGCACTGTGCTTGTGGTCTTCTTGCGCAGCTTGTGGAGCTCCTCATTGCGCTCCTCGATCTTCTCGTTCAGCGTCTGGTTCTCGATTTTGAGCTGCTCAAAGTCGATGAGGTGCAGTCCCTCTGCGAGCTGCTCCTTGGCATGCAGTTGCTGCTCCAACTTCTTGAGATGCGTGCGCAGGTTGATGTGCTTCAGTCGCACCTTTTCAACATCTTGATCCTTACGCAGCTCAGCGGCCTCGAACTGCGCAATCACTCGCTTGGCAATAGGCTTTCCCGTTCGCAAATTCTCAGCATTGCGCGCCACCTCGCGCTTGAACTCCAAGAACGCGTCCTGGATCTCTGTCACTTTGGCTTCTTTCTCGTCCAGTCTCGCCTGCAACTCCAGCGCCACTTTGTCATACTGCGACTGCGCCGTGACCATCTGTACCTTGGACTCGTGCACGCTGCGCAGACACTCCAAATATCGCTTAGTGTTCTCGCTGGTGCTCACTTTATCGTCGCGCCTTCCAGCTGCAGTCGGTCCATTGGATCCAGCGGCTGCAGCGTCCCCTGGGCCCCAGCAGCTCCAGACCCGCTCGTAGCTGCGCTGTTCTCCTGGTTTTTCTGCAGCAGAGCCGCAATGCGTCGCTGCAGCCTAAACTCAGCAGCAAATAAGCAAGAAATTAATATTTCACCACCTCTCGTCGACTTTTCGAGCCCGCCACCCCTTCACTCACTTGGTATTGTGCTGCTGCAGCTCCTCCCTCTGCTCTGTGGCCTCTGCGATGGCCGTGCGCAGGCGTCGCGCCTCCTGTCTGGCAGCCTCCTCGTCATCCAGCTCAGCCTCGTCGTCGTCGTCATCGTCGTGCTCCTCCTCCTGCTTGGAGCTCCGTCGCTGGCGATGGCCCGTGCTCTGCTCCTCGTCCGCGTCCTCCTCGGGCATCGCTTCCTGGTTCGTCTCCAGCACGTCCTTCATCTTCGACTGTGCACATGAAGGGACGCGACCTCGACCACCGAGATGGCTCCACTTCATCTCTTGGCTCTTGCCACCGAACGTCTACAAGTCGCACACACAACCGTCCTGACGCATCAATCAACACAGTTGGCCATTCCCCGACCGACCATGTACGTCCGCTCGTCGCTAATGAGCTGCTGGCCAGCGCCACTGCGAGCCGTCAAGAGCCTCAAGGGCAAGTCCAACGCCAGCGCGCTGGGTGCGGCGCCAGTGGAGCGACCCTGTGGTGAAGCAGGCCAAGCGTGAGGGGTTGCGGTCCCGCGCCGCCTTCAAACTGCGCGAACTGAACGACGTAATGTCAAATGGCATCAACCTTGCTAGACTCGACCCTCTCAATTGACCAAGCGGTTGTTTGTTGTGCAAAATGTCATGAGGTTGCAGCGCTTCCAGCTGCTGAGACCAGGCGACGTGGTGCTGGACTTGGGCGCAGCTCCTGGAGGTTGGACGCAGGTGGCGGTGGAGGCCACGGCCCCCAAGAAGAAGAGCAAGGACGGACACAAGACGCGCGTGGTGGCGCTGGACTTGAAAACTTTGACCCGGTGGAAGGAGCTGCCATTGTGGTGGGCGACTTCCGACAGGACAAAGCGCGCGCAGCTGGACGAGCTGCTGGGCGGACGCAAGGCCAACGTGGTGCTGGAGCGACATGGCGCCCAGCTTCTCGGGCAACTTCCTCACGGACAGCCAACAGCAGCTGCGGCTGTGCCACAATGCGCTCAAGATGGCCGAGCTCTACTTGAAGCCCGGCGGGAACTTTGCCACCAAGATTTTGCGGTGCGAGGGATCGGAGGACTTTCGGGCGGATCTCAAGGCCGCGTTTGAGGTTGTCAAGGCCATGAAGCCGCAGTCGTCCAGGCCAGAGTCCACCGAGATGTTCCTGGTGGCCAAAGGGTTCAACGGTGTCAAGCTGCTGGGTGAGGTGGAGACAGAAGGCAAGCAATAGAGTTGAGAGCAACATCTTGTGATGTATTGTTGTATGACAGCGAAGGTGTCGCCACTCAATTACCCATTCACCTCTCGTCTATTCAAATGCTACAAACGGAAGCGAAAAGCCGAGACAGACGGAGTGGGGAGCGCTAGCGAGCGCTCTTGTCGTGTGCGCAGCGGTCGGAAGTAGCCTCTTCGATCGAGACCATCCCATTTTCATGAAACATGCAAGTACCCACGAATGAAAAAAAGTAAGCTAGCTGACGCCCGCTACCGCGTCAGACTCCACTGCACGCAACACGACTGACTGATTAGCTGAGGTCCTGGCCAAGCCGCAATGCGAGCAGCGTGTCGTTGTACTGGTTGAAGGCGTCCTGGATGTCGTCCTGCAGCTGCATGGCCAGCGGGATCAATTCGATGTTCACGTTGCCACCAATCTGGGCCGAGGCCGCCACACGCGGCTGTAGCACCTTCACGGCGTGGATCATCTCTTGCAGCTCCGTGTCCTGGCGCACGTCGCCGGCGGCGTAGATGATCTTCTGCAGCAGCTGATGCACCAACTGCTCCACCTCCTGCAGGTCTGCATCATTCAGCGGCTCTGCGTCGGCAGCATTGGCTAACGCCTCGCGCTCCTCTTCTTCCCAACGCTTGCGCGCCTCGGCGTACGCCTCGCGCTCGCAAATGTCCTGAGTGCGGAGCGTCAGGTTCAGGAAGCGGTCCATGTGGATGTTTAGCAAGGCATCTGGCATCTGCGTCAGCACCTGCGTCATGTAGCGGTTCATTTCCTTCTCACGTCGGATGATGAACTTCTCCTCCTGGTTCTTGCCGATCATCGACGAGAACGGATGGCGCTTCGGGAAACGCGGGAACCAAGGAGCGCGCTTGCCACGACGGCCCGAAGCCGCCGCCTTGAGCTCCTGGTGAAGCGCGTTGAAGTCGTTGTAGCGACTGCCAACGAGCCACGCCGTCTTGGACTGCTCCAAAATGTCACGGCCCCAGGTCACACGCAACACGTACTCTGTGTACTCGTCACCCCAGTTCTGGTCCTGCTGCTTACGGTGTCCCAGCATGGTGCACGTAAGGATGCCGCCCTTGTATGGAATTGGTGGACCCGTGGGGAACTCCTGAATCTTCTCCACCGGGTTGATCAGGTTCTCATCGTCAGCCGACATCACCGGACCAGCGGGAGCCTCACCGCCCTCGCCGAACAGGTCACGACCAGCCTGCGCAAGCTGCTCCTGGCGCAGCGCATCACCCGCGACGGCCTCGCCCTCGATCTTAGCGTTGTCACCCGCCACCCAGCTCATGTCAGCGTTCTGGAGCGATTCCTGGCCCACCATAGCGCCAGCGACACCCATCGAGCCGACAGCACCAATCTGACCGGCCTGGCCCGTGGTTGCCTGGAGCGGCTGCACCGAACCGAGCGTCGCGGGTCCGTTACCAGCAGCACCGGCAACGCCAAGCGTGCCAAGTGCAGGAGCGGCTCCGAGAGTGCCCGCCATAGCCGCCTTCTTCTGCGCCTCATCGTACGCACTCAGTTTACGCAGTGCGGCAGCTTCGGCATCGTGTGCCAACGAAGCATCCTGTGCGGCTTGAGCAGCATCCTGCGCAGCCAATGCAGCAGCCAGGGAAGCGGCCTGAGCACGCTCCACAGCAGCCTCACGTCTTGCCTCCTCGCGGCCCACAGAACGACGGTAGGCCCGCTGAATAGCAGCCGCGGCTTCGGCCCGCTTCAGCTCCATTGGCGCTGGCGCTCCAGCTCGTCCTGCTCCTCTTGCAGACGACGCTGGCGCTCTTCCTCCTCCTTCTGCACCCGCAACGCTTCCTGCTCGCCAGCAAGGCGTCTCGCCTCCTCGACGGCCTGGCGAGCCTTCCGGATGTGATGCAGACGCTTCACAAAGTGACGCCGGGCTTGGATCACGTAAAATGCCGTCAGCCAGCGCTTCTTAGCCGACTTCTTCTTCTCCTGCTCAAGACGAGCGGTTTCCTCGGCCAACCTCTTGCGCATCTTCTCCTCCTCCACCTGCGTGCGGCGCTTCTCGACCTTCTTACGGCCGAATCGGCCACGCACAATTGATTGCATCTTCACAGCAGCGGCATTCTTCTCGGCAAGCTCGGCTGCCATCTTCACGCGAGTCTGAACCAGGAGATTCTTGAACGTGTTGGCAGCGAGAACGCCACCAATGGCCATCTTCCAGTGCTTCTGTGCGAGGGCCTTCTTGCGCATCGCAAGACGGTGAGCATTTCGGCGACGGATGAAATTCTTACGAACTGCAAACATGCGCATCACAGCCTGCATCTTGATAATAGCAGCCTTGCGCTTCCTAGTGTCCTCAAGAAGCCATAGGAATGCACGCTGGGCCAGTACCTTGGCCAGCGCGTAACGCCAACGGCGACGAGCAAGCCACTTGCGCAGACGTGCCACAATCCATGGCCCCATCTTCTTCATGTCAACCTTCAGCAGGGCGTCCAGCAGAGCAATCTTTCCCGTCTTAAAGAACACCTTCGTGCGACCCAGCCGATAAGCTTCAGGGTCCACGCGGAAAGACCACAGCACAGCCTCCGTGAAGGTACGATCGTTGTACGCGTTGAACATCGGCGTGACTGACGGCGGCAGCACCGGCTTGTAGATGCGGCAGATTTCTTCGTACGCCACACGCGTAGGCAGACCGACCTTAAGCAGCTCGCAAGTGGCAAGCATACCGGAGCAACGAAGCTGGTCCACGACGTAGCCGTGATCGAACACACCAGGCTTCATGGTCGGGTTGGGCTTGATGCATCGAATAAAGTTGCAACGCGTTGCGTTCAGCGTGTCCGTCAAATCCTGCATCTGATCGCAGAACTTAGCGGACACACTCTGCTTGTGCATCTGGCTCATTTTGCTCGCACCGTTCATCGTGTCTAGCTCCAGCTTGGACGAGAACAGCTCCTTAATGAGTGAGGACTTGCTAGACGTCACGAAGTCCTCCAGGTCCTTCGGGATTGTATCGTTGTTCTTGTCGATGAAGTTGCCAATCGTGTACGGCACGCGCGTAGCGAAATGCTTCACGATGAATTCGTACTTCTTGTCCTTCTCGTGCGGGGGCAGGAAGTGCGGGTGGTTTGCATGCGTCTTGTGCAGCGTGGCATTCCACTTCTCGTCGGACGATTTGGGCATCTTGGCCTCCTGGTCCAGCAGCGGCAGAATACCGTTCGGCTTCTGCGAGATTAGGTCGATACATTCACGGTTGTCAGGCCAGACAATCTTGCCAACCTCAATACCTTCCGCAGCAAACAGCTCCTGTTCAGCGATGAACACCTGCTGGTTGAACGTGGCCTGCAGGGCCTCGTTGGCGTAGTTAATAAGCAGCTGCTCGAAGTCATTTTCCTCGAAAGACTCAAAACCGAAGATATCCAGCACACCGATGAACGGCAGCGAGCTGTCACCGTGGCCAAGTGAGTTGTTGATCTTGTACAGGATCCACTTGAAAAGATGGTTGTAAATGGACTTGGCGATGGCGTCACGCACATAGCTTCCTTCCTTTGCGGTTCGCTTAATCGTAAAGTTCTCCGTGCGCGTCGAAATCTCACGCGTGGTGATCACGTGAAGCAAGCTGGCACTGTCCACACCGAGCAGTTCAGCACACGACGCCACGTAATTCTGCGCCTCCGGCGTAACCTCACCGGCGTCACCCTCCGCGGTCTCACGGTCTTTCAAGCGAATGTTACCAAGGTGCAGCAGACCCGACAAAATCGTCCAAACCTGCTTCTGCAGCGCAGCATCGATATTTACTGATCCAAGCGCACTCGTCACTTCGTCGAACAGAATCTCGTCATCCACATTCGGGTCCGATACGCAGCCACTCTGGTTCAGGTACTCGAAGTTGTTCACCGACTCGAGCTTCAATTCCTGCGACAGCGCAGCATCCGCGCCAGATAGCAAAAAGTAGAAAATGTGAAAGTTCCGCTCTCCGGGGATCTGCGCCACCACACGAAACTTCTCCAGCAGGTACGTCTCAATGAACGCGCCCGACAGCGTGTTCTCCCCGGCTTGAACTGCAGCTTCATAAACTTGCCGAAACGCGACGAGTTGTGGTTCCGCAGCGTTTTGGCATTACCGAAAGCTTCCAGGATGGGGTTCGTGTCCCAGAGCCGCTTGTCGAGCTCCAATGCAATGTCCTGCTGCTTCTCATTGCCCTTGGTGGCCGTAAAGGCCAAGTGTTCTCGTGACGTCAAGTACCGCAGCACAATCTTCGACGTCTCGGTCTTTCCGGCCCCGATTCGCCGGAAATGACGATACTTTGACATTGCGCAGGAGTGCGCAGCGCCATCTGCTGGAAGGCCACCTCGGCGATGGCGTACGGGTGCGGGGGCGGTCGCCCATCTGCGTCTTGATGTAGTCCGTGACCTTGGGCTCCACCGTCTTCACGAGCGGGTTCACGGCGATGAGCACATTGGCCATGAGCGTGTACGGCCGCAGGTTGTCCATCTTGGCCCGCACGTACAAGTTCTCCAAAATGCCGGCCTCGTGGATGTAGTAGAGGCCCGTCATGTCGTCCACGACGCGCGGGTTGACCTTGTACAGGTCGCCAATGTCGCGCATGTCGACCTTCTCCTGCCCAAACTTGCCGTTGACCACGAGCACCATCCCCTGCTCCGGCTCGTCCGCGGGCTCGTAGCGCACGATCTCCACGACGCGCCACACGCGCTCCGGGTCGGGGATCCAGATGTGGGCGCCCACCTCCACGGGCGTGTGCTGCAGCGCGGCCACCACCTCCTGCGTGTTGCGGCGGCGCGCCGAGTTCTGCGCGCGCTTCTTGTTCTCGAGCACCAGGCGCTGCGCGATGCTCAGATTGGCCTCGTCCACGGGCGCCGCGCGGTGTCGCTGGAAGCGGTCGTAGGTCGGCAGCGCGCTGGTCGGCACCATCTCCACGCGCGGCTTGCCCGACATGCTTGACGGAACTTGCTGCTCTTCGTCGGGTCGGTCGGTTCCGTTCTGTCGGATCTTGGGCTGGTGCTGGTTGTTGCTTGTTTGTGCTGACTTCCGACTCTCTCTTTGGGTTATGTATGGAGCTCCCCTCGACTCTGTACGTCGCTCCCTCTTCTTCCGCCCAATAGAAAGACCCAGCGAGTCTTCGATGCGACGACTAGGCTGTATGCCGTTTCGTAGGCTCGCGTAATCGCGGTTGAAGTGCGTGGCGTGTCGCTAGACGAGTATGACACAGCGCAGGAGCCGCCCACTTGCTGCGTTCCCAGCGCTAGAGCGAGCTGGGAGTATGGGAGCGACGGCGCTCTGCTGCGGCGGGTAGATGGCGCCGTCGAGACGGCGAGCGGTGGCGCTTGGGGGCTGTCGTGGACTCGTCGGCGCGTGCCAGGCGTCCAACTGCTGCCACGTTCTTGCGCACGACTCGGGGCGATCATAGCCAAGAGGGGGACGGCAGCGTGCACGACAGCAATGCTGGACGACTTCAGCCGTACGGCAAGTTCGACTACATTGTCATTCGGGCGTTTGGTGCAATTGACTCGTTG
>JAAVTI010000432.1:0-51163 GCA_011947335.1 Phytophthora constricta | reverse complement strand
AAACCATGCAGTATTTCTGTTCAGATGAATTGTCATCGCAAAATTATTCCAATTTAGTCCCTATCCAACTGAGATAATCCTTGACTTCGGCGGCAGTCAGCTCCACTTCTTCTTTGTCAGAAGCATTCCCGCATGCATCGTCTTCAGCAACATCATTGTCGGCACTCTCCTGCCCCTCGATCCAGCAAAAGTCCTCGTCAGTCGGCTCGTCCACGATTTCATTCTCGTCCTCTGGATTTAGCAGCTCATCAACTGACATCGGATTGTTGGCGTGAAGTCGCGACAGCATGGTCGAAAGCTTCTCTGTAATAGCGTCTTCCTTTTCAGGTTTATCAAACTCGCAGTTATAATAGTCTAGGAGGCCTGTAGTAGCCCAGCACTTCAAACATATCGAAGAAGGCATAGAGTTCCAGCAGGCGATGCTCCACGAAATAGCTTGCCGCGCGGCAACGTTGCATAGCTTGGCGGCCGTGCTCAGTTCCAGGATCAGCTTCCAGCTGATCAACAGCATGCTGCATTTGACGCCGTCGGTATCGCCTTTAAATGCTGCGATGATTCCTGCATCTGACGGCTGCCGTTTGCTGGTGGTTGGGAGAAATACCACCTAAACGTTCGTCAAGCGGCCTCATTATATCCCCCATGGACAGTAGGGTACACTAAGGTTCATCCTGCCAAGCAACCATTTTGCAATCTCTCGCTCGTTAGCAATACCGTCGCCAACGAAAACATCTCGAATATCGCTCACTAACGCTCTAAAGCTGCAAAATTGTCAGCACCAGACGCAGCCTAGATGACTCAATCCATATTTTTGAAGTGGCTCAAGGAAATGGACACGAGGTTTAGAATGCAGCATCGTAAATGCGAGCGGACTTCGTGCAATGCAGCAATTATTCCGAGAGGAATTGGGAAACACACAAGGACGGAAGATGCAGGTGTCAATGCTAGACTTCATAGATCGACCTGTACGACTTTGACTTTAGCCATACTTAACACCCTTTGACGGAATATGTCGATTTTTTATTCCACATTCCGTCAGAGGGGATTACTAACGAGGGGTTCATCTGTAGTAGTTTCTAAACGACAACATGTATAAATACTAATACCTCGTCATTTTTTCCGAATCAAAAACTAATGGCGGGGAAGACGCAGGCTGCGTCGGACTCGGCGCCGCCTACCAAGAAGCGCAAGGCGTCCGCGACGCCCGTTCCGCTTGTGATCCGCCGGGATATCTCTAACGAAGAGGTGGAGGACGCCCACGAGCTGGTCGCGCGCGTGGATCTGCCCAGCACCGCCAAGGCTCGACTGCTATTGACGTGGCTGCTGTACCCCGTGACCCCCAAGGAGTTTTACGAGAAGTACTGGGAGAAGCGGCCGCTGGCCATCAAGCGCAAGGTCCCCAGCTACTATGATGGCTGGTTCAGTCGCGACGAGATGGACCGGGTCTTGAAGACGCACACGCTGCAGTACGGACAGGACGTGGACCTGACCAAGTACGTGGACAGCACGCGGCACACGCTGAACCCGGACGGAGCCGCCACGGCCAAGCAGGTGTGGAACCACTTTGAAGACGGCTGCTCCGTGCGGTTCTTGTGCCCGCAGAAGTTCTCGGACGACGTGTGGAAGCTGCTGGCGGTGCTGGAGGACGAGTGGGGCTGCATGGCCGGAGCGAACACGTACCTCACGCCCAAGAACACGCAGGGCTTTGCCCCGCATTTCGATGACATTGAGGCCTTCCTGCTGCAGACCGAGGGCTGCAAGCACTGGAAGGTGTATCCACCGCTTCAGGACAGTGACATGCTGGCACGCTACCCGAGCGGGAACTACAAGCCGGAAGAGCTGGGCAAACCCATGCTGGAGGTCGATCTGGAGCAGGGTGATCTGCTGTACTTTCCTAGAGGATTCATTCACCAGGCGCGCTCACAAGGAGAAGCATTCGTTGCATCTAACTGTGTCCACGGGTCAGCAGAACACAGTAGGGAACTTCCTGGAGGTACTGATTCCGCAGGCGCTGGGTAGTGCTATCAACAGCAATGTAGAGTTGCGCCGCTCCTTGCCCCGTGACTACCTGGAGTACATGGGTGTCATGTACTCGGACCGCGAAGGGACCCGGACCGTCAGGCGTTCGCCAACAGGCTGAAGGGCGCGCTAAAGGTTGTGCTTGGTGAGGCCATAACGATGCTGGATGCCGCCTCCGACCAAATGGCAAAGAACTTCCTCGTGGACCGTCTACCGCCGCCACTTGAAGATGAGGAGGAGAACTGCACCAGCGACAATAGCCCGCTGCAGAAGATTACAGTCAACACGCAGCTCAAGCTCATTCGCCATGGTGTTGCGAGACTAGTGGTGGAAGAGGGCAAGGCTGTGCTCTATCACTGCCGCGAGAACTCGCGGATGCACCATGAAGTGCCCATTTCTCCACTTGAGTTCGAGCTGGACGACGCAGAGAGTATTGAGTTCATTTTGAACAGCTACCCGGACTACTTCCGCGTTGGAGACATGCCCCACGAGGACCCTCAGGATCAGACGGAGCTGGCTAAGGCGCTGTACAAGGAGGGCATCCTCATGTTCCAGAAGTCTTAAATCCGTACGTTCGAGGACATACTAGCTGACTAGCCACTAAACAATAACTGGTTTTCATGTCATTTCCTTCTACGAGAAAATATGTAAAAGGGAGGTACTATCTCGAAGTACAAGTCAACTAATAACGCAAGGTGCCACATAAGGATTTACGAAGACGTCGTTCGATGGGCAAGGCCATGGATCTAATGACTAGGAATTGATCAAGGTGGAGCATGTTGATGTTTGATCTGCGCCTTGACGATGTAAAGCAAAGTTCCAAACAAGGCTCAAGATCATTTACGGCACGATTGAAGCTACCATAAACTTATATGCCACATTATCAGCGCTCGTCGACCTCACTCAAGAGAATACGAGTCTCTCTCTCTCAATAGTAGGTATGGTCTGCATGCGAAAGCAACATCATCATCGTGCACCGCAATTAATTTGCCTCACAAGCATTTGCTTGCTTAGCCTTATTCGCACGGCACTTACTGCTGCCGGTTTTCATTTACGCAGGACACAAAGTCGGTTCTGGAACTGATTTGAGCTTTGTGGCATTGTGCAGTCTACGCAGCATCACTTAGCGTTGGCAGCTTGAACAGGAAGTCAAACATCATTTGGGGGACGAGAATCTCGCCGGAGCAGTTTCTTCGACCAGTCAAGCTGAGCTGCTCAGTGCAAGCCAGCAAGTCTGTGAGGAACTTTGTAAGTTTGCGCGCCACCCTCTTGCCGCCGAGCAATGGCAGAAACATCCCATCCGGGTTCGTTCCCAACACGATCCAGTGGAGCACCGCGGTGCAGAAGTCGCACTGTTTGCTGTAGTGAGCCGAATGCACGACGTTAAAGACTTTTTCGCGAAGACTTGTAAACTCGCACAGCTCTCTCTCAATCCGAATAGCTGGAGTCGGCAACTCCACGTCTTCAGTGCTTGTTGCAGTCGTTGAATCAGACTGCGTACTCTCAGTGCTCATCAACTCGCTGCGTGAGGAGCTCGCTACGGAGTCTGTGAACACTTCGACGGCGTAACACGCTGTGGTGTCTTTTCCGCAGTACGAGACGCGAATTGTGGCGATCTCCTGGAGTTCTTGCAGCGCGCGATTTCTCTCCGATGCAGGATGAACAGGATGAACAGGCTCCACCGCAATGGGCACCAGGTTCTGTAGCTTCGTGCCCCACTTGTCCGACATATTTGGTATTTATCACTGAAGTACTTTTCTCGATGGGCTGCTTGTTGGGTTCAGTCAGAAGCACTTTCAGTTGTGAACCTACCCAAGGCTTCTTAGACAAAGGCTCCAGCGAGTACGTCGCTCATCTCATCACGCCGATTACATGGACAACTGCGACAGACCGTCGTGCTTCAATCGACTGCGGCAACAACGCGTAGCGAGCATACGTTTTATAGACCGACTCCACATTCAGAAAATGTAGCTCGATCACACAAGACGATGAAACTCATCGCGCTGCTTCGTGTCCAGCCAATGAATGCACTCATGCTGAATTTGCTGCCAGAACACAACCTGGTACACGGGCTGCTATCAGCACTCCTGACGATGTTCATACATACTTCGAAGTATCTCGTTAGAAAAATGGATGTATAGATATACCTTATGTATTATGAAAACTTCAGTTCGCAGCCTTCTAATCGAAACGCATCCATCACACCGTCACTCAACGCAGCTTTCGACCACGCACATAAGCGAGGGCGCGCCGATCTAATCGCTTCGTTTTCTGAATCGATACAGCGCTGGAAGGCGCCGGGTGATGATTGTAGTCTGCGATCGAATTATGCATCGCGGGATGGCAGACAAACTCGTCCTCCTCGTCTCCCATGCCAACCTGATCGTACGCGTGAAACTAACGTTAGTGAGAAATGCGTGTCAAAACTCAACAAGACCACGTACCCATTCGTCGTCTGTAGCAGCCATGACATGAAGTGAGTAAAGCGCCAAAGCTAGCTGAAGCCATTGCACGACTAGCTCCGATCCCAAGAAGACAGCAAGCAAGCACTACCAAGGAAAACACCGTCAGAAATCATGCACAAGATCCATGGCAAACCTTGGCAGCTGCTCCTTACCTGTGTCGCCAACGAGAGGAAGAAAATTGACTGCACAAATTGCTCGTCTTCAGCGCCGAGATGATGAACGACGCAAGCAAAAGCTCCGCACCTGTGCTCGAAGAAGCAGCGTTAGTACCAACTACTACTACTACCCAGATAACAACCAATGCGTACCATTCAGGTCCAACAGGAAGCTGTGGTGAGAGATGCCTTCCACCAGGAAAACTAGCGGAAGGATAACGCGGAACGTTGTCACCATAGCCGTGGGCCCGTTCGTGCAGAATAGCTGCACGAGGAATGCATACCACAGGCACACAGGAGCCCAAGGAGGCGCCCACGGGAACACATACTGAACTAGAAACGGGAACCCATAGAGGAACGCGAAGCAAAAGCCGATATGACGATGGGTCAAGACAGCGCGGAAAGCCACTCGGTGGATCCGAATAAACCATGACGCCGCATGCAGCGAGAGCAGCAGCACCACACTAAACACCACCGCCAGCACTGACTCTACGTAGGAAAAAGTGGTTGCGAGTACACCCTTAACGTTCAAGCGACCAGCGAGCCAAATGCATCCACGGCGCGAACTCAACAGAGCCAGAAGTCCAGCTGCTGCTACTGCTGAGACTCCATCGCGTAGTCCCTTGCTGACTCGCGTGGATAAAGGAGTACTTGTGCTAGCCAGTGCCTCCAGTAACATATCTTGCGCTTCACTCGTCGAATCATTCAGAGCATCAGCAGCCTTCGAAATCAAGGAAGACCCTCGTTTATCTTTCTTGCCACGAGTCGCCTTCTTCTTTTCCGCCTTGTCTTTCTTAGACCTGTCCTTGCGAGACTCCTTCGTAGTATGCTTCTTCTCAGCAGTTGCTGTTTGTGACGGCTCACGTTGGGTAGAAATTTCTGGGTATGCTGGTGGGACCACGTCAAGTGATGCCGAAGCTGGAGCAGGCGCAGCAGCAGTCGTTTTTCGTTTTGACTTCTTAGTCGACACGGTTGGTTGTTGCGAAGCCGATCCATGGGTTCGTTCAGCATCGGACTCGGAACTTTCGGGGGCGAACAGTTTCGCTCCGATCCCGGCGAATCAGCTCTGCTATTTTTCTGTGAGTCAACCTGTTCATCAACGGCTGCGGTATGGTCACCTTCCGGCGAATCACTAGATGTAGACGATTCACGCTCCGCGCTAGAATCTGGTCCGTGCGGTGTATCTTTCTGCGCCTCACTGCCGGTGTTTGCTTCGACTGTCATCAAATCTGGAATCTCTTTGATGACGTTGTTCTCAACACTTTGAGGTACATCAACATTCTTATCTTGCCCACGTTCTCCAGTTTCATCACGTGTTGATTCAGCGACCGTAAGCATTGATTTAGCAGGCAGAGATTCATGCTTTGGTGAGGGGAAGGCGTAGCTTTGAGTTGCTTGGGAATCTACCTGCTCTTCATCGCGGTATTTCGGCGTAGAGTTCTGGTCTTCACAAGTCTCCCCACTTTCTTTAGGCGAAGCCGATGGCAAGCTTGATGACTCGCTATTTGGCGTAATGACCTCTTGACTAGGAGATTCCTTTGCGATTTCTTTAACCTGCTTTTCACGGTACACTTGCCGACGAGTTGCAGTTGACCCCTTCTCAGTTCCTCGAGTGGAACTCTTTCTTAACGAAACACTGCGGTTTGATGCCTTCGCTTCCCCAGTACCTTCCCTCCGTTTCAATTTCACATAATCACGTGAAGCCGGCTTGATGGGGTTATCACCAAACTCCAATCCAGGAGGAGCACCACGAGAAGACCTTTCTTCTTCATTCTGGTTTGTCGCTGCCTTTCTCCGACCGTCAGTTCCGCTCGTACTTGAAGATGAAGTAGATGTAGCTCTATCCGCTATGTGGTTACGACGCTTGCCCCTTGGTGTGGGATGATCGCTACTGTTACGGCTATTTTCAAAAGAAGAAGGCGAATTGTCTCGAGTGTTTACTGGAGAGGCCATTTTCCGCCCACGATCAGCGCGTCTCGCCCGCACAGGAGATTCTGGTGTAAATGCTCCAATAGCTTCCATGCTGAATTCCAGCGCTCTAGATCGTAAATCAGATCGCACTTCAGACTTCCTCATTCTGTCTCGAGATTTCATGGGACTCCGTGGTGTATTAGATCTCGCTTGAACGTCAATTCTCCTTGAAGTCGTTGGTTCCCGACTACGCATTTTTTCCATCTCGCCGACTTTAATCGACTGAGTATTCAGCTCCGCAAGCTCTGGGTTCGACACGCCGCGGCTATCATCTTCTCGGTCACTCAAGGAGTTATCACCAAACACACCAGAAGAAAGTCTCAGACCTGACAATTGCGGAAGCATGCTGGGACCAAATTGATCGTCAGTGCTCGAAAAGACGCTACCACCAGCACCCGACGCTGCCATAGGCGAGGATGCTGATGGACGGAAAGGTCCAAACTGTCGCTGCATCATGCCACTTCCTGCCCCGCTTCCAAGCCGAATGCGCGGTTGCAATCCATCCATCGCAGGTTCACCCAGCCCTGGAGGCCCCGCCAGTCCAGGAGGGCGTTGCAGCACACGCCGTGGCTGTGTCAACTCCGTAGCCGACGATGGCCACGTATGCATAGCAGCTGCTCCAAGCCTGTCCGAGTCTGAATTCAAATACGACAGCGTCGAGGATCCCGTTCCTCGATACAGCTGCGTGTTCCCTCCCTCATTAAAGGCCCGGCCGCCCTCGGGCTCATCGAGAAGCTTTTAGCTGCCTCCTGGCCTCGATCAAACATAGAAGAGGGCGAGCGAATAGCTCCTGCCCCAATGCTGCCTCCATGCCTGGCATCCCCCAGCCCGGGACCGAAGCTCCCCGTGTACCCAAAGGGGCTGGAGCTCCTCGTCCCGTCACTCTCCCCAAAGTCTCTCGGAGCTCTGGGCGTGTGGATCTCTCCCCCAAGTCCGACAGCAAGAAGTTGGTGGGTCGGGGGCTCAGAGCTGCCCCAGAGACGCCGAACGGCGACGGCTCCAGCGTCGGTCTTGGCCTCGTGTTTAGTCCACTAAACTCTGCGTTGGAACCCCCAGAAGCTGATGAGACCGCCACCGAGCTCCCTGAGGACGCGGCCGTCGATTGCGCCGCTGAACTAGCCGCCGATCTGCCTCCAATGGGGCCAAAACTCGCTTTAAGACGGCTAAAACACGGAAAATAAGAGTTTTGAGAGGGTTTTATGAGGGTTACTTGAGCGTTTAAGGCGGTTAAGGGGTGGGAGGTGGTGATGGAGACGCACCTGTGCTTGGGAGGCGAGTCGTCGGCGATGCCGTTGGGCAGGAAATACGCCATGGCGGGCTCGTCGTCTGCGTCCATGGCCGCCTCCGATCCTTGCGTTGCGTTCGACACTGGACTGGCTGCAAACGTAACGACGGAGTAAATGAGGCTTATATTACAAATCTACTCGTAGAGTTCTTGTGTGGTTTGTACTAATTAGTTGATATTTAGTTTAAAACAGTTCTTTTAGCCTAATATACTTGCAGATGTAGCCATGGAAAAGGGCGGAATATGTTGTACTTTCGAAAATGAAAGATAAGATTGCTAAATTAAGAAGCATGACCGGTAACGCGTTGAAGATGGTGCGGGAGGACCATTGTTTCGTTTGATGTGTTTATTGTGTTTTTGGTTATGATGCGAGATTGAATTCTCCCCATTACAGCGTTCCTGCCCCTCCACTGAAACATGAGGCGATAGATAGCACAAGCAAGACAAGAGCAATCCAAGTGGAATGAATGGCTGGTTCTGGCTGCTGGTGGCCTTGACTCCCTGAAGATTGGTCGATTTCGTTTCGTGCGGGTACCGCAAACAGGAAGCAGGGGGTCGATAACAACACAATACAAATACCCTGGAGGAGAAAGGGCTCCTAGACGCGCACAGGCCAGGGATCGCCAAGCCTCCGCTCGTCTCGTCGTTTGTGCAAAGCAGAAACCTCTCGAGCAGGGGTTAGGAGATTAATCCCATAGTGTGCGATCATCAGTTGCCAGGGCAATTGTCTTGGAGGTTTGTCGCGAGATGTGGAGTCGGGCTAAAGAGAAAAGGCATGAGCTACACTTCAACCAGGATCACGTTGGAGAAATATTATTTTCAACGTACCAAACTAGATAGCTTGGTTCGTCTTCAGCCTCCGAGTCTTCGTCGATGACCATGCGTGAAACATCCAGCTCGAGCTGATCGACTTCCACTGCATTTGATGGCAGCGAATAAAACGGCAAGGCGATTAGTTTAGAGAAACAGACAACGACATTCGCAGGTACGCTATTAATTACCTGGGACAACGGGTCGGAAACCCGCGTGCTGAGATGAAGAGCGCATCTGGCGACGAATGCGCTCCTGGTCCACGGGCGAGCACTCGGTAAAGTTGTGTTTAGTGCTGGGCGCTTCAGTCTCTAGGTCGAGAGAAACTTCCGTTCGGCACAATGGGCACGATGTGTGGTTCCAGAGCCACTTGTCAACACAGCAAGCACTGCAAGGATGGGACACGAACGTAACGTAAGACTCCGGATACAGGTTATCAACACAGTCGAGTAGCTTAAACGTACTGGAAGAAGTGCTGACACGGAAGCGTCACGATGTGATCACCAATGCCGTAGTCGAGTTGGCAAATCGTGCATTCCTTGCTTGTTTCGTTAGCTGTACCCAACGCCAACGGGAGTTGGTATCGAATCTCGATTGGCAGCCCCTGGTAGGTAGACAAGTACGGCACGAAGCGTTAGAGACTATCGCACAATTGCGGCAGATGTTGACAACATCTACGCACTTTTCCTCAAAAGGTGGACTGTAGCACTGGTACTCGGGGCTACTGCTGATGTCGTAGTCTCCCACCAAGATCTGACGATACAATTCCTCCTTAGCCAGCTTACTGTCGCAGCCCCGTTCAGATTTCTCGTTGCTGTAACATTGACAAAAACATGTGAGAAGCTGCGAGCATCAGCAAGAGTAGTGTCGCTGCATGGTACCTACCAAAACGATTGATCTAAGGATGACAACTGGCTTAGCTCGTCATCACTACTGCTGCTGCAAAGCCACAACAATGATCAGTTAAACACGCCACGCAATCACACCACAAGACTATTTCTAACTAGACGAACCTTGATCCCGAGCTCATAACGCTGTACTCTCTGGGTTTAGACACCGAGTCGAAGTGCCACCCGAATTCCTTGCTCTCCAGCAGATCTCTGTCAAGGCATCCTTCAATGGACCGCTTCCGAGCGTTGCTCTGTTCCATTTTCCGCTTCATAATACAGTCTTGCAACACAGCACGTGCGCAGTTTACAAGTGGGTCCACTGTCGAGAACGACTGCGAGCTGAATGAAGAGGTCGTCGAGGCCGTTGATGCCGCGGACGGCGAGGTGGGTGGGAACGCAGGTTTGCTGCATCTCAAGAAATTCGCATCAAAGTCGAACCTCGGAGTCTTTGCCTCCGGCATCTCATCAGCCTTTTCGTCGCGTGACAGGGAGAAACTAAACCCTCCGCGCTCTGTGCTTCTACTGGGCTTGGCCTGCGTAGAGAACGCGAACATATTGGCACCAGTATCTCGAGCTTTCATCACTGTGTCTTCGTTCACATCCGGCAGAAAATGGTTCCTCAAGATCGTCGCACGAGTTGAGCTCCTGCTGCTTGGCATCATCGCGCTTTTCCCGCTCTTCCTGTCTTTCCTGGTCGGCAACCGCTTGCTTTTGCCCACGGACCACGAGATCTCCGACGACATGGCTCTCTTCTCCTCTCTGGACGAGGAGAACGTAAACGTCGAGGACGACGACGCAGCCAGCGCCTTTTAGCTGCTGCTTCTCTCGGGCGACTCGAGAGCGACGTTTTCTTCTTAGTGGCGAGCGAGGTCCTGGAGCTGCGCGATGAGGCGGCAGCAGTGAAGAATTTCGGACTAGAATTGCTGCCACTGCCACTGCCACTGCCACTGGGGGACGCGGACCACGCCATCGAGGGGCATTGCCCGTCTCTTCTTTAGGTGTGAGGCCCGAGCGCGTCGTGCGCTTCTGCCAGCGCACGGCGCTGCTCGGGGACGCCGTTTTACTATTACTATTGCTATGACTGGCGGCGTCGTACGAGCTCATATGACTGCTGCTGGGGGCCGGGGCGGCGCTGTGGGACGACGACGAGATGCTGCCGCTCTTGCCGTGCGTCCAGCGCCACCAGAACGTCTCCTTGGGCTTGGCTCGCGTGCCATCGGCGGCCTTGGACTCCATGCGCGCTTGATCCCTACTTTAGAAAGAAAGAGGCACAAACGGCGTTAGTTTCTAAAGTCTTGAAAAGAAGACTGGTGCATACTAAGATTAAGTGGAGCCCTTTACCGATTCCTTTGTCGAATGTCAGGCGTGAAAATACGATACTGTAAAAATGTGGGGCTGGTAAGTACCAACATTGGACGCATACAGAGGCCAAGTGAGTTTTGGTTGACAGAGGCAGATTGTCACACGAAATGCCCCACAAGCAGCACAGCGCCTTACGTGGAGCTCACGCTTAGAGACGAGTCGGCATCGACGCGGACGGACGGAGAGGGGGCGGCGCAGGACGAGGTCTCGTTGCTGGCAGTGGGCGGACGTTGGATGAGCTCGCGAGTATTTTTACGCACGCCCGAAGCCGCTTCTTGACTTGTGTAGGGGCGGTGGTTAGCTGAGGAAGAACGGTCCAAAAGAGACAATAGGTGGGCGGCTGTCTAGGTGTTAGTATAGGCCGGGTTGTAACATACCAGAATAGGAGATGTTGGGTTTAGTATTGGATGGTTTGTGATATTACAAGATATGCTGAGCCATACTGAAGCCAAGTAAGTGGCTTACTTACGCCACAATCACAGAAACGAGGAGCGAGCAGTTGCAGCGAAGATCGAGCGGCAACGGCTGCATTTCGTGTTTGTGCATCGCCTCCACCCACAGCGTGCGGCGATGCTGCTCTTGACAGTGGCCTCAAAGTGCGGGAGGGAAGGGCGTCCGGTCGGAGCGGCACTGGCCTCCGCAATGAAAACATGGCTGCACTTCTGCCTGGGGCTTCTGCGAGAAACAATTAGCACTGTACACACCTAATGTAGTTGTTGTTCTCGTGGCTTCCTTCTGCTCGGACCAACAAACGAATTTGAGAACGTTGGGAATTGGTTTGGACAAAGAAACATTTTGGCGGAGGCCGAAGTCTGTTGCTTATCGATGACAAGAACTTCCATCAGTTCCTTCGTCTCTTTTGGTCTCAACGCTTGAGAAAGGGCGGGGTGGTATCGCTCAATTGCCATTTTGAGAATGGACATTATAACAGCAGTGGGGAGCACAAAACAACCAAAGTTTGGTCTTCAAGTGGTGGTTTTTATGGTTCCTGAAGTTATGCGTCAGCAGAAGAATTTTAAATGTACCTGGCTCAAAAGTGCACGCCGGGTGGGTTCATATAAAAGGGTCCGTCGACCAGGTCGGTTAGGCGACTCTGGCCAGCTCCCATGGCTGCCACAGGTTGTCAGCGCTGCTCTTCTTCTCCCGAGGAGGCGACGCCAGCGTCACCCCAGTGATGTCGATCTCGTCATCGTCCGAGTACACACTACTGGAGCTCTTGGCCTTCCTCTCGTCGTCCGAGATTCCGTAGCGCTGCATCTCGTCGCCATGCAGCACCACGGGCTCAGCAGCCATGCTCACGTCCGAGATGAAGCTCTCAGCGTTCTGCCTGGACGTCGAGCTGCCTCGGCTCAGCGGCCCTCTCCTGCTGGAGTGTGGGCTCTCAAAGTTGCTCGTGCTCACGGAGATCTCACTCTCTGCCAGAGCGCGTCTCGCAGTTAAGTTCCGTGGCTCGCTGCGGTGCTTCATCAAGCACTGTTGTGTCAACGCTTCTTCTTCTCGACGCTTCCTGTCTTCAGCAGCCTCTTCCAATCCCCTCGACGAGAACTTGCCCGATTGGATCTTGTCCTCCATCTTCGACTGTGTAGCCTTCTTCACCTTGGACGCCTTCTCCGGCAAGTAGTCGTTAAAGGCGTCGTACGGGTCATCATCTGGGCGACGTCTCTGCTGTCGGCGGTCCATCGGTTCGTGTGCCGGCTTATCAGCCGGTTGATAAATCTGCTTCTGTGACACTTGAGTCGACGCCAAGTCCGTCGACTGCGCTCTCGCGACGTTGGGTCTCGGCAAGTCGTTCGGCACTTGACTGGGTTGTTGCCTGCTCGTCCTGGGCTGATACATGCTCTGCACCATGTCCGGCTGGCTCATTCCTGAGGGTGACGAGCGCATCCAACTGTTCTTCCTCATGTGCGACGGGCCGCGCGTGCTGTTCGTTCCCCGAGAACGCTTCGACGACGAAGCTCTCTCGGATCGAGTTCATGTCTGCGTCCGCCGACAGGTCGTCTCCTTCCAGCACAAAGTTGCGCACCACGTCAAAGGCAAAGCCTCCGCACGTGGGGCACTTGGGCGTCCTGGAGAAGGCCCAACTGGCCAGCAGGTTTAGAAAGGAGCGTAGCGCTTTCACGCGGTAGTTGACCACGATAGGCGCTCGCGACGCGAAGAGGTGCTTCTTGGGGAAGTCGAAGCGCTGGATCGAGTGCAGGTAATTGCGGCAGCCCGGACACTTGTCCGTGGACGACGACAGGAACTTGACGAGCTGGTCGCGCAGCCGCAGGAACTCCGAGTAGCGGTGGCTTACCTCCCACGTCTGGCCCGACGACGTGAAGCGGCCGCCGATGCGGTAGTAGGTCACGCCCTTGTGCGTGGCGGCCGAGAGCAGCCACAGGCGCAACTCGCGGTCGTTCACGCCCGACTGGTTCAGCAGCGACATGCTCAGGCGTTGCGGCGGCACGGATTCTCGCATGGGAGAACTAGCGGTGCTTTACTTTAAGTCTATTTAGTAGAGCACTTCTGCGGAAGCGTGCTTATTCCCGAATGATGTGGAATTTCTATGTGGGGCGATCGGTCTGAACTGTCCCGCACTGTATTTACTGCATGGAAGATCCCATACATTCCGAGATAGCCTTATTGTGAAATTCACACTGGGAATCCCGATCGTTTGCATCGCACGACTACACGGTGGCCTTTTTCGGATGGCACCCCATCAACATCAATCAAAACTGATGGAGTCCCAGATGGGGTGCGCGTGCTGCCAGCCAGCATTGTCATTTGCGGTTGCATTGCAAGTTGCAACTTTGTCCATTATTTCTTGCGATCGTGAACGTTGGTCATGACGGAGCATCCGCGAATCGCGGATGATCATTGAAAATTTTGGACGCGATGAGGCCATCGGATGGGATCCGATCGGATCCTCACCAATGGTGATTCACCTTGGCAACATTTAAATGTTGGCGGCATGGTCGGCATCCAAGCATTGCCTGCGTTCCTGTCTTTGGTGCAACATCTTCATTTCGCGGGGCAGTGTCCGTCGGACACAGATGTTGGTGCTTGCCTATCGATGTGTATCCGCATCGGTCAGACTGGCCAGAGGGCCTCCAGCTTTGTTACAAGATCGAGGTAAAGCTGGAGCTGCTAAAGCTCGAGATGCCATTATACATTGTAGAGAGAGAATTCTGTCCTCAGCCTGTCTGTTGCCGGTTGCACCGAGGTCGCTTTCGCCCCAGAGTTAACGACTTTGTTCATCATCGCATTTTACGTTTTGTCTTGCCCTATGTACACATGATCCCACGTCGGGTGTGAGTTGACGCGATCGAGCTCTTCGCGAAACGCTGAGGCAGCAGAGGAGTCAGATGGGGCTCGACCTCGACTCCTTCCCATGCGTCAACTCACTCTGTTCGAAGTTGCGGTAGCTAAATTCACGCGTGTGAATTTAGCACTACCGCATTCACCGTTGTCTCCACTGAAACTCAAGGACGAACCTATTCAGTTTCGCTGCTTAACACATGTACTAGTTGACAACTTGTTTGAATTGGGTTTAGTCCTGTACAGCAATATGCATTTCCGGCAGTTTTCCTCTCTAGCATCTCACAGCCTGGCCCGCTGCATGGTTCCCAGGAGGCCATCCGCCAATTCCTCTGCGAACATCGTATCAATGCCGTGTCCGCCATTCTTGAAGAAAAAGGCTCGGACTTGGTCTCCCGGCAGACGCTTCAGGAGCTTCACGGACTCCTCGGGCGGGATCAAGATGTCCCGCATGCTCCCGACAATGAGGACGGGGAATCCAGCTTTTGCAATGATGTTCAGCCGTTCATCCGAAACGTAGTGTGTCTGCACTGCCAAACCTTGGCAAGCCAACGCGTGGTAACCTGGAGGAGCGTGGCGACACGGAAGAGTAGCATAGTGCTGCTCGAGAATGCTCCGCACGTCTTGGTCCCCCATCGGGCGAGCCAGGAACTCCGAGGGGTAGTTGAGTGACACGGTATTCTTGACGACACCAGTTTGAGTCGGCGAAAAAATGGCACCGAGCAACGGGGCGAGGGATCGCAGGTCCGGGATGTATCTGCCTCGCGTGCTCACCAGCAGCGACAATGAATCCACACGCTCCGGCGAAGAGCATGCAAGCTCGATGGAGATCATTCCACCCATACTGCAGCACAGCCATTGATAATCGTACAAGGTTAGACAAAATCACATTGTTCAAAGCGAGCATCACGCCAGCAGCTCACCTGATGCCGACAAAATGCGCCGATTGCCATCCAAGATGATCCAGCAAGCTCAAGGTGTCCTGAGCCATTTGGCTGGTCGTGTATCGTCCCCAGGGAGCATCGGTGCCGCCCACACCTCGGTTGTCGAAGGTTAGGATGGTCAGGTTCCTGCCTTGTTTCTTGGCGTCCCATTTCGCTAGGAGCATGTCGATCACAGGTCCCCAAAGCTCTTTCGTCTGCAGGAAGCCGATGATCAGGACGACCCGCTCCTCCGGCAGGTGTCGGCACTCTGGGTCTTGGGCGTCAGCGTTCGACTCCACCATGTACTCGACATTGATCCCCGTTGTCAGCTTCGCCTTGTGCAGACGGTCCTCCGTGAAGTGCTTGTGCGCAGAGTGCAGGGCCTCCATCGAGCTGAGACCAGGAGAGGCGACGATCGGGATTTGCATGGGCATTTTCATCGTGAATGGGTTTCTTGTCGGCGCTTTTGTCTGGCAGGGGAATTGAGGTCTTGCATGAGGTCTCACGTGAGCTGCTCGGCGGGAATGTGGCGCGGTCGGCTCACCCATGTCGACTGATCTTGTGCAGCAGACCAGCCACTTGGCGGTCCAGCATGACAGCAAAAGCAGCTGTTGAGCAATGGACCGCGAGATAAGTGATCCCTTCAGCTCACCACGATGACCAGTCCGAAGTGCAACTCAATGCTGCGTGCAACAGATCACAAAACACATGAAGAGGAATATGAGCGAGAGCTCTAGGAACGTCAATTGAGATGCAAAACAAAATGGTTGAGTTGAGTTCCGTACTGGCAGTCGGCAGGTAAGCTACAGGTAGAGGGAGGCGGCGAACACGATGTCGCGCTTCAGCTTCTTGCCGCCCTCGTCGAACTTCTTCTCGAGCTCGATGTCACCGATCGAGTGCGCAGCCAGCGTCAATTGGCGCAGCAGCTCCTCTAGACGACGCAAGCAACGGATAACGGTACCTTCGAACGCGTCCGTCATCTTGATAATCTGCGAGAACTTGGCGCCCTGGCACCAGGCAATCACCACGTCCACGAGGCTTGTGTTGAACGCGCCAGCGTAATCTTCCACGTTAATAGTTATCTTGGCGTCCTGCATCACCTTGGCAATGCGCTGTGCAGTCTCACGAAGCTGCCGCACGGGAATCTCGAGACTCTCCGTCTGAGGCGGCTTGTCAGACTCCTTCTTCTTTTCCGTGTTGATGAGGCAGCTCAAGAGCGCCACCGAATCATTCACCGATAGGTCATTGAACTGGCCGTTGAAGATCATCTCTGTCACGAGCAGCTCGTCTGTCGTGGACACCTCACAGGCTGTACGGCCCTTGCGTTGGATGACACCTTCCTTATCGACAAACTCCAGTCGTCGCAGCACACGTCGCCGACGGCGCAGGTCATCACGCAGCACCAGTGACTTCGACTCCTTAATCTTGCGCTCAAGCTCGCGCATCTTAGCCTCGCTCTCCATTTTGAGGTTGTACAATGCAAACCGAGCCTCCTTGTCAGCTGCCTCGTGGAACGGGACTCCTTCAGCTTCTTCTCCGCCTCCACCGTCTTCTCAATCACGCGCGTGAACTGCTCGTCCTGAATGTCCATGTCTTCGCGTGGATCCAACAGAGGCACACCCTGAGGAAACCGCCGCAGCACCTCCTTGACCGACTTGCCAACAGCTTGACGGCTTTCGAGCGTGCGCAGGTCCTTAGGGATGTATACGCGCAGCGACGACAGCAGGTCCAGCATCTCAAGCGGCACGGGGCAGATCTTCATTTCATAACTCGTCGATGAAGACAGCCCCATGGTATTCTCAGGCGCCGGCGTCGGCAGCCCGAGGCGGTGCTACCGTTTGTAGCATCCTTAGCAGCTGTGTTGTTGTTCGCAGCGCAGTTCAGAAGCACATGCACGATCGTGTCGGGCGTCGCCGACGTCGAGTCGCTAGCATTCTTGGTTGTGAAGTTAACAACGACACCCCAATCCCACTTTGGCTTGCTCGTTCCATCATCGCTGTCCGGGCAGTATAGCTTGACCAAGCGACCGCCGTTGAGGAAGCGCACAATGTAGTCAGGCTTGTTGCGAACTGCCAGGAACTCCTCTTTGAGACGCACAAGCGACCTGGAGAGGTAGTAGTACTGCGCAACCTCTTCCTCGTTCTTGATCACGATCTGGTCCTTCTCCTCCTTGGCGCGCTCCAGGGCTTCCTCCAGCGCGGGTGCAGCCTGCTCGTTCTGAAACTGATGGAAAGACTGCTTGATCATGTACTCCGGGTCGGCGTCTTCCACACGCATCAAATTCAGCAGCATGTTGTAGCCGAGGTGGAACGTACTGAAAAGCGGGTCGGCCTTGCCGTACAGAATGCCCTTCGCAACTTGCGGCTCCATCTGCTCGCTCAGCATTTGAATAACGATACCACGCGCATCAAGCGAACGTCGACCAGCACGACCGGACATCTGAATGTATTCACCCGCAGTGATCCAGCGGAAATCCTTGCCGTCGTACTTGCGGCAGTTGGTGAACACCACCGTCTTGGCAGGCATATTCAAACCCATAGAAAACGTCTCCGTAGCAAACAGGCACTTAAGCAGACCTTCGCCGAAGAGAATCTCAATCACTTCTTTCAGAATAGGCAGCAGACCACCGTGGTGAATACCAATACCACGGCGAAGCAACGGCAGGATCGAGTCAACCTGCGGTAACGCGCGGTCGTCGTCCGAAAGCGAGTCCATGGCGTTCTTGAAAAGCTGGTCCACCGACTGCTTCTCCTCTTCCGTGTTGAAGTCTAGCTTCGACATGAGCAGCGCGTACGACTCACAGTCGCGCTTGCTGAAGGAGAAAATAATCACCGGGTCGTACTGTCGCTCCATAATGAGTTTCACGATACGGAACACGTCCGTGCCGATCTGCTTCTTCGGGTTGGTCTTCGGCGCTTTGCGTCGCTTGCTGTTGCTGCCGTATGATGCCAATTCCGCCGCTGCATCCTCCACCGACGCCGAAAGCGTCGCAATCGCCTTCTGGAAGTTGTCCTCACGGAATTTTCCCTTCTCGTCCACCACCAAATGCAGTCCACTGCCTCCAGCAGGGAAGACGTAGTGCTGCAGAGGCGTCGGACGGTAGTCCGTGTACACGACGTGGCACGGCTGGTGGTGGATGTGGCAGATCCATCCCGCGAACTCTTTCGAGTTGGGAATAGTAGCCGACAAAAACACAAAACGCACCTTGTGCGGCAGCAGGATAATACTCTCCTCCCAGACCACACCACGCTCCTTGTCGCGCATGTAGTGGATCTCGTCGTAGATGACCCAGGCCACTTCTCGCATAACTTCAGAGCCGCGGTACAGCATACTTCAGAATCTCCGTCGTCATGATCAAGCACGTGGCCGACGGGTTGATGGTGATATCGCCCGTCATGAGCCCCACATCTCCAAACTCCTCCTCCAGGTCTCGGTACTTCTGGTTACTCAGCGCCTTGATGGGCGACGTGTAGATCACGCGCTGCTTGTCCCGCAGCGACTTGGCGATGGCGTACTCGGCCACGGCCGTTTTACCAGCCGACGTATGGGCCGACACCAGCACCGACTCGCCCGCTTCAATGTAGTCCACTGCCTGCTGCTGGAATGGGTCCAGTGGAAATGGGTACGTCTTGGCCGGGTTCTGGGCCGCCGCTCCAGCCGTCGGCTTGGGCTCATGGTCCGGCGGGTAGACCGAGAACGAAATCAGATTTTTCTGCTGAGTACCGGTAGAAACCACTCCGGACGCGGTTTTATCGCCCTCTACCGGTGTGGCGTCGATCCGCTTGCCTTCAATGACTTTGAGCGCCGTGGATGCCGGCCGGCCATTGGCTGAAACGTCGCTCTTGGCGCTCTGCTGCTTCTTGGTCGGTGGAGACGCCGCCTGCTCGTCGTTCGCGGCCGCGGGGGCGCGTCCTTACGCTTCTGATTGGACGAGGAGGCCTCGGCCTGCTCCTTGGCCGTGAGCGTCGCGCTGGCGTCGTCGAAGGCGCCGAAGAGATCGAGGTCGGCGTCCGCCATTTGGACTGCTGAGAGATGGACTGGAAATGGCTGGAGGCGGCCACTTTGGGTACGGTACCCAATATAGGCACAGAATAGTTGGCATGGTCTTGATTTATGAATGGTACAGTAAAAGGCAACTTTTGTTGCGCAATACTCGATTTGCGTCGTTGAGCGGCAACTTGGCATCGACTAAGACTGAGCTCGAGCAGGGCGAGCACAGGATCTGTTCCTGTTAGTGCAGATCCTGAACCTGTCCCCACCTCCGAAAAAACGCCAAGTTCAAACCCTCACTCGCCATCGGGCCCATATCCCGCTTATGCTGCAGGAGAGACCAGTGGTGGGTTAAAGCTGAAGGGGTTACCGTCAGGGGCGGCCAGGGTTCGCAGGCTTACATCATGTTCGCCTGGTCGTTGTGATGACTGGCAGTGTGATATCCCACGTCACGTCGGCAGAGGACGTCTGTGCTACCGTATCGACGGACGAGAGCGCGTTCACTTCGACCTGCACTTCGAGTGGCGCGAACTCGGTCATCAGGTGCGCCGTCAAGGGACCAGGATTACTGCCCCCAAGGCATATCGTTCCAGCTTGGCTTGGAGCGGTGTCGTGCGTGGCCATTGACAGTAGTTTGGACTTAAGCACTCGGTCCTTCTTCTGTCATCGTATCTACTTGACATGTGCAAGACAAAATTGAAGACTGATCTCCCTCAGTCTGCTTGGTTCTAGCGGCAATGAGCAAAGTTCAGGTGGCATTTACAAAAGTGCGTCGAATAGTGTGTTACTATAATACTAGCTGTTCACCCGGTTAGCAGCGCAGAATCATCTCCGTTATGCCGTCCGCGATTTCTTCCGGGTACTGAATGCTCACGCCGTGTCCGCCTTGTTCGAAGAACAGCGTCTCCACATGTTCTCCCTTCATGTGATCTCGCAGCGTTTGCATTTCACGTGGAGGAATGAGAATGTCCATGGCACTGCCAACAAGCAGGATTGGAAATCCGGCATCGTTGATGGCCGCAAGGCGCTCGTCTGAAACCCAGTGCGTACGAACAGCCAAAAGCTGGTTGATCATGCCACGAAACCGAGGCTTCACGCGCACCTTGGCATGGTGCAAGAGATACTCGAACATGACTTCGCGTCTGGTCTTGTCGCCTAACGCCATCGGCTGGTCCAGATAAATATCGCTGAAGAGCAGTTTCAGCTGAGACTTCGCGATGTCTTCCTGTTCCTTTGCGTTCAAGCTCTCATTCATCGGCTCCTTTGAACGCGGGTCTTCCGCGTACTTGCCACGTGTCGTCACCATCAATGTGAGCGACTTCACTCTCTTCGGAGCCGCCAGAGCGACCTCCTGCGAAATCATGCCGCCCATGCTAATCCCCACAACATGAGCCGATTCCCACTCGAGGTAGTCCATCAACGCCAATGCATCTTGAGCCATACCGCTCGTCGTGTATCGCCACCAGGGCACATCGGAGCCACCCAGACCTCGGTTGTCGAAGCTCACAATCTTGACATTGCGCTTGTGGTCGACAGCGTCGTCCCATTTGTGCAGCAGCATATCGATGAGAGGTGTCCACGCCTCCTTGATGGTCATGAAGCCCATGATCAGAATCACTCGCTCCTCCGGTAAATCGTCGTTCTTGACGTCGTTTTCGTGGATTGCGTACTCGACAGTGATGCCAGTGGAAATATTGGCCTTGTGCAGGGCATCAGGTCCGAACTGCTTTGGGTTTGCGTAGAGGGCATCGACGTGACGTTGTGTGCTCACACCCTTGGCAGACACCAATGGAGACAGCGTTGCATGCTCAGGAACAGGTTCGGAGTGCACCATCGTGGTCTTGTCTGGTCTTGAATGGACGTGCTCAGTAGGTGGGAGGTTGGCGAATGAATGATCGGTGACTGCACTTTTGACAAGCGAAGGAAGCTGAATGAAGCAGTGCTGCCAGCACTGCTGGTCCCGCGGGGAAGATTGAGCAAATTGATGTGCAGCGGATGTTTCGTCCGCAGATATGCTTGCATAAACAGCGGTGCAAGACCACGTTAAATTTCGGTGGCCATCACTATGAAGCTATCTAGCCCTCACTTCAAAGAGCTGCAATTCTTACGGGGCTGCAGATCTTGGCCAGCCATTCCGACAGGATTGAGTTCACAGCTTCCGGTTGCTCGAATAGCACCCAGTGACCGGCGTCTTCGACCAGCTTCATCTCGAGGTTCGGCATTACTTGTGGCATGCCCTTAGCCATCTCTGGCTTGAGCACCGGGTCGTCGGCAGCACCAATGAAAAGGGCAGGGTGCTCAACCGTGCCTGGGAGGTCCTTCTCTGTCTCAAAGTCAATCTTCTTCGTCGCGTAGACCCAGCACGCACTCTGGAACTTGCTCTGCGTGTACTGGTCGACGTAGTACTGGAGCTCGTCGTCCGACAGCATGGTCGAACGCTCCGTGAAAATCATGTGATCCACGTCCGAGTCGACAGCTTGAATGAACTGGTCAAGCGACAGCATCTCCTCCTTCGGCCCGTACTCGTTCTTTCGACGGAAAATCGCAGTCAGCAGGCGACGCGGAGAGGCGTCCAGTGCTGGACCGGATTTCGTAGCATTTGCCAAGAAGAGCTGGTACTTGAACTGCGGTACGTATTGGCACATGGCCTCCAGCGACACGTACTGCTTCCTCGGTGGCACGAACGGCGTGCAGACTCCGCACACGGCCTGAACACGCTCAGGGTGGTAAAGGCACATACGCCAGCAAGAGAGCGAGCCCCAATCATGCCCAATGAATACCGCCTTCTCAATATCCAGCGCATCTGCCGAAAAAAACCACATCTCATCAGTTGACGCTTATGATGAGGAACCGAGACTGACCTACTTACCGAGCAAGGCGACGAAGTCATTCGTGATGTTCTTGGTGCCGTACGACTCGAGGTCCTGAGGAGTCGAGCTCTGACCGAAGCCGCGAACATCTACAGTGCAGTATACACTTCGGTCAGGAGTTTGAAGGTCTCAGTTAGTTGCATGCCATAAGTAGCCTACCAGGAACAATTAGGCGGTACTTCGGCGACAACGCTTGGATTTGGTACTGCGAGAACAGCACGCGTCAGGAACAGACCCACGATCATTTTTCTCTATTTGAACTATAATACCAACACGCAGACTTACCCGCCAGCCGAACCAAAGGTCAGGCCAACCATGCACCATGACGACCGGGAGACCATCACTGGCCCCACCTCCACGTAGTGGATCTTGATGCCCTCAGGCGTGGCCACAAACTTGTGCGGCCACTTCTTCCACTCGGATGCGTCCATGTGCGTGCGGTTCGGCTCCATCTTGACTTGGGCTTGCTCGGGACTTGGAACTTCACCAACTGAGCTGGCCAATCGATTTTACATGAGACTAGGATTCTCATAGGATGGGAGGCTTGACTGACGCACTGGTTACCGCCTAAATAGACAAGACAGCAGTGCATTTACGCGTCAGCGCATCAGGGCCCGGTGCAAGAAGAAGGAGAAGCCAATCAGTCCGATAATCCAAGCAGCGTTGACATGAAAACGGTTGATGCGCTGACGCACTTGCAGCAAAGCAATGGATTTGGGGCCGGTTAGGTCTGGGTCCTCGCCACATATTGACGAAAGCTTACGGGCCTCACTGAGACTCTCAGTGAGATGCTCACAGCTTCGAGACCGGTGCAGAGTTATTTGGGTCCCGCGCAGCCGCGATCTTCGCCAGCCACTCCGACAGGATTGCGTTCACCTCGTCTTTCTGCTCCCAGAGCACCCAGTGCCCGGCGTCCTCGATGATTTTCGTCTCCAGGTTGGGCATGTACTTGGCCAAACCGCGCGCCATTTCAGGCTTGAGCACCGCGTCTTTCGCAGCGCCGATGAACAGCGCCGGGTGCTTGATCACCCTCGGCAGTTCCAGCTCGTTCTCGAAGTCGATCTTGCTCGTCGCGTAGGTCTGGCACGTGCTGGCGAACTTGCTACGCGAGTACTGCTCGACGTAGTACTCCACCTCGGCCTCCGATAGCAGCGACGACCGCTGTGTGAAGACCGGGTGGTCGATGTCCGAATCCACCGCCATCAGCGTCTTGCGCAGCGACAGTCGACTTGACCGAGGCCCCATTTTAGAAGGTTTGCGGAACATCGCCGTGAGCAACCGGCGTGGTGAGGCATCCAGCTCCTTCCCCGACGTGGCCGTGTCAGCCAGAAACTGCTGGTACTTGAACTGCGGCACCTTTTCCACCACGACTTCCCAAGGCAGGTACGTCTTCCTAGGCGGGTCGTACGGCGTGCAGACTCCACACACCGCAATGACGCGCTCAGGATGGTACAGGCACATTCTCCATGATGTCCCGCAATAACGGCCTTGTCGATCTTGAGTTCGTCTACAAGCATTTGCAAAAGTTAGTTGCGATGACACTGTTAATTGATACCGCAGCTCAATAAAAGGGTACTACGACCCACCTAGCAATGTCACCAGGTCGTTCGTGATGTTCTTGGCTCCATAAGACTCGACGCTTGGTGGTCTCGAGCTCTGTCCGAATCCACGGACATCTACAGCAACATAAGGCACACAACCGTTGGCAGAACTTATTTATAGAAGGTTTTATTATTAGTGTGTGGTTTTTACCAGGCACAATGAGTCGGTACTTGGAACTCAGAGCGTGGATCTGGTGCTGTTTAAGTTTACGATTAGTTTTAAAAAATGTTTTAGTTTAAAGCATTTGATTCGACACCATACCCGCCACCCGAACCAGAGATCCGGCCAGCCATGCACCATCACCACAGGCAGCGCGTCTTTCGGACCCACATCCACATAGTGCACGCGGATGCCCTCGGGCGTCTCCATGAAGGCGTGCGGCCACTGCGTCCACGTCGACGGCTCCATGTTGAGTCAACTTGAAGAATGCCTGGTGTATCTGTACCAAGGTTTTGGTACATTGATAGCTACCAACTATTGTCTTAATTTTTTATAGTTACCAACTTTCGGCATTTTTATCAGGATTGTTACATAAGGTGAATATATTTTACAGTCCGCGACAGTATCGAGGAAGTTTTTGGTCATAACTTTCTAAGGCCGTGTTCGCGCTGGGGGCGTTCACAGCTAAATCATGATTTTCAGCGTCGTCGAAAAACAAAGACGAATTTTGAGCATGCACCATAATCCTACTTTGGCCGTGTCGTGTTCGCGCGCTTGTTTTGTAGTTATCACAAACTTCAACTTCTACATAGTGGAATCAGATAATCTGTGGCCAACTTGGCCTGCTCCCTCAATCGGTAGTACAGGTCAAGGAGATAAAACTCCTGCTCCTCAGTCCATTTTGCTCGCTGCCCTAGGTCGTCCACTTGATCTGCTTGTTTGTCTTCTTCACCTTCCAATCTCTCTTCCTCAGCACACTCGCTATGCTTGTTCGATGCTGCGCTTGCCTCGCTCGTGCTGCCACGGGTGGCCTCTGCTGCGCTGCTGCTCTTCGATGTGGCCTTCGACTCTGCTTCCGCACCCGACGAGAAGCTTTCGCCATCTTGCTGTCGTGTTGTGAAACAAAGCACTTGTGAAGCGGCGATCTTTTCGTAGAAAGAGGGGTTTCCCCTGAGAATAGCGCCACAGTGTCATTCAATGAGCAAAAACAGGATTCAGGCCTCTAAAAACAGGGGGCCCCTGTTTTACGAATTGGGCCAATAAACCCGATTATGGCGTTCTTATAGCGGATAATAGGATTTTGTTTGCATCGTGTTCGCGGCCGTGATTTTCGCCCAAAACCCGATTATAGGCCTCAAAATCCTGCTTTAGGGCCATCGCGAACACGGCCTTAGTTCTCAGTCTTTTTATCAAATTTGGGAGACTGCTCCTCGAGCTATTTGAAGCTATACGCGCTCTGTTATAGCGTCTAATAGCCAACATGGAGCGAGAAAACTAATTTTGAAATATTCCCCAAACCCCATGTGTGGTATCGTCCAATAAAAGAGGGATATTTTGACCATTTATGTATATGTGATATACAAGGTAGGATATAAATAGGGGATCAGTCCAGCTAAAAATGGGTTCAGGTTGAAGCCTACTTCTAGCAGTCGTGAACTGGCGAAGATGAACGCGGATGCTCGCCACGTGAAGAAGCAGCGCTCAGATTCTGTAGGCAAGACTCCAAAACTCGACGATGAAGCAAAGATGACCTCTGATGCAGTAGCATATGTGAAAGAGGAGAGAGGACGGGCGTTAACGAAGGAAGAGCGCCTCGACGTGCTCCTCGACGTGCTCGTCGTGACAGCAAACCCCAAGGCCGGCACTGTAAAGCTGCGTGCTAAGGAGCCTGTAGCTGAAAAGGTTGCTCGTTTGCTAAACCGATCAAATGAGACTATATCTTGAAGGCGTGTAGCTTGGGGGAGGGCGGCCAAATTGAAGAGTGCCGTCCCCGCAGTTCAGGCGGATGGAGGCCACGTGGCCTCCACAGCCGCCCTACCTCTGCGTTACATTTATTCCAACTATAGTATACTAAACTACTAATACCTATAAAGGCTACCGAGTAGTCAATCTAGATACACTTACCCACCCAACAAGGCTGGCCGTCCATTCTGGATTTCGCCCTCGCCAGAGCTGAAGTCTGCTGCCGCCCGGAAGGTCGTCGCTGCTGAAGCTGCTCGTCGCAGAGGCTTCGCTGTCGTTGAAGGTCGCTGCTGCGGTGCCTGTCGTCGCGGGTGCGTCGGTAGTCTGAGGGATTCGTAGGTTCTACGCTATCTTCGCTGCGAGCGTGGCTGGCGTAGGGCCCAATGGAGACCCCACCGAAGGCTACCGAGTCGCCGACCCTGCCCCTGCCCCCGCTATCCTACCGTCTGAGGCGCCGTCCGCTGGGACAGCCGACACCTCCGACCCTGTGAATCCTGAGCGCGCGGTCGCCGCTGATGTCGGGCACGTTGTCAATGATGTTGAGTGCGCTGCTGCTGACGGCGGCAACCCCGCTGCTCCTGCTGATGCTGAAGCCGGTGCCGCCGACGCTGGAAGTGATGCTGAGGTGCCGTCCGCGGTGGCACCTGCTGTGCTGCTTGCCGAGGTGCCCACGGTGACTACCATTCTGACTTCCGGGGAGTCTTCTTCAATGACTTCCACTGTGGCTACCTCAATGACTGCCACCACGATGGCTTCCAGTGTGGCTACCACGATGGCTTCTAGTGTGGCTACCACGATGACTTCCAGTGATGCTACCACGATGACTTCCAGTAAGGCTACCAAGGTGACTACCGGGTGACTACCCGGATGTCTGCCACTGTGAATTCGTCAGTGTGTGCTGCGACCACGTTGCATGGTGACGATGACAGAGTGTTGGAGGATATGATGATGTTGCACGAGGATACTGTAGCTGCGCTACATGCCAGCTGTTACTCCATCCAACGATTCACCGGTGTGCCTACCGGTGTGTCCACATATGCGTCAGGCACTTCGTTATCACTCTTCGCTGCTTTGATGAACTTGATGGGTATGATGCTATCCCGAGATCCGACCATCATTGCTTGCTGTGACTCCGTCGCTATGATGAGCGAACGCGAAGAACGCGGACAGCGCCAGAAGTTGCAGTAGGAGCAGGTGCCATAATCTGGAATCTGGCGTTCTTACTTTTACCATTTTATCTTCGTCGTTTCTTGAATCTTCGACTTGCCTCAAACGCTGCAATAAGGTCTAGAAATTTGTCCAAGGTTCTCCACTGGTTCCCAAGTTGGTTCATCATCGCCCACCCATTCCACAATAAATTGCTTCCGCTGTTTTCGAGTACGTTTACCCAGTACGCGATTGACGAGTTGTCCAATACTTCCGTCTGCGAGCACCACTTCATGCGGTCGTGACAGTCTTGTTGAGTCATGATATGTTTCAACGAAGCTGTGTTGAAGAATGGGTGCAGCCTGTTTCCGGATTGATATTCAGCTCGTATGCGTGATTGTGCACGCGGCGTACCCCGGTATATGGACCGATCCACTTTGGTCCAAACTTGGACAAATTCGGTAACCCTGCTTCGTATCCAGATGTTGGGTACTAAGGTGTACACGATCACCAACTCGGAACTCCTGCTCCTGACGATTATGGTCGTACACATCTCTCATGCGTTCTTGCGCTTGAGCTAGCGCTTGGCGACAACGGAGAAGAATCGCGGCTTGGCGTTCTTGGAAGCCAACCGCACGTCGGCTGGTTGGCACCTTCGTCAATTGCTCAGCTGCAAGTTGCAATGGGTTTCGCTGAATGTAGCCTAAGTCTGCTTCAAAGGGAGCTGTCTTCGTGCTGGAATTTACCGTCGAGTTGACAGCAAACTCTGCGTTAGCGAGGTGGACATCCCAGTCATTCTGCAAGGGACCCACGTAACTTCGAAGATACCCCTCAAAAGTTTGGTTCATTCGTTCCGTCTGTCCATCGCCTTATGCTCGATGAGCTACAGTCATGTTGAGCTTCGTTCCAATCGACTTGAAGACGTACTGCCAAAAGTTTGACACAAACTTCCGGTCACGATCGGATAAAATACTTGTCGGCATGCCGTGAAGTTTCCAGATGTGATCGATGAACAATCGAGCGACTCCTTCAGCTGTCACGGGTTTGGTTGTAGGCACAAAATGACATCGTTTAGTCAGCCGATCAACCACAACCCATATTGAGTCGACTTTGTTCTCTGTCCTAGGCATGTCCGTGATGAAGTCCATGGAGATGGATCGCCATCGTTCATCCGGAATGCGAAGTTGTTCGAGAAGACCTGGTGGCTTCGTCAGCCTCGGTTTATTTCGTCGACAAGGTTCACAGTCGGCGATGTACTTCTGGATTGACTTTAGCATCTTCGACCAGTACCAGCGTCGAGTTAACGTAAGATACGCTCGCTCCGCACCAGGGTGTCCTCCGTAGTTCCGTAGTTGGAGTCATGACACTCACTGATGATCTGTTGCCGAAGCTTCAGCGCGTTTGGGACAACAACTCGTGGAACCTCGTCTGCTGGTGATTGATATCACAGCAAACCTTCAGCTTCAGAGAAACTGCGATACTTCTTCCGGTGCTGTCGTTCCGCTCGGGGCTTGTTGAGCTCCGTGCGTCGCTTGATTGCAGCAAGGATCGCTTGGACTTCGCGGTCCTTGGCGTACGAGGCTTCGATTGCAGTCACCAACTCACTGTCCGAGATGACTTCACTGATTTCCATACGGAAAGATGTGTCATCAAAGCTGGTAACACTCAGATCATGGAAGTACTTCGTATCTGGCTGCAAATCAGGCCTCCGGCTTAGCGCGTCTGCAATTCCATTCTTCGCTCCGGGCAGATACGAGAAAGTTGGTTGGTATTCCACAAGGATGTCATACCAACGCGCTAGACGGCGGATCGCCATCTTCTGTGTGAACAATCCTTCAAGACTTTTGTGATCTGTCTCGACTATTGGAGATTTGTCCAAGCAGTAAATTCGGAACGCTGCCAGCGCATGAACGATCGCTAGGAGTTCTTGCTGCTGTGTCGGGTAGTTCAATTCCGCGGATTTCATCTTCCGACTGGTGTATGCGATTGGTTGCTCTACACCGTCGATGACCTGGAAAAGAACACCACCGACCGCGAACTTACTTGCATCAGTACGCAGGTGCATGGACTTTGTGAAGTCTGGCAAGTGCAGTACTGGCGGATTGCACAAACGTCGTTTCAACTCCTTGAAATTCTTCAGTTGCTCTCGCTGAAGCTGATCTTTGCGTTACGCTTGGTCTTTTCTTGAGAAGAGCAAACATGGTTGCCGTCAGTGACGCATACCGGGCAGAAGCGCTGAACGTAACCGTTCAGATAAAGAAAGCTATGAAGCTCTTCTTGTGTTCGTGGCACGGGCCAGTTCTTGATCGTCTGTACCATATCGGGATCCATGCGGACACCGTTTCGTCCTACGAAGTCACCAAGACATGGAATTTCCTTGGCACAGAAGACACACTTGGCCAGTTTCACGTAAAGCTTGTTGTCTCTCAAGATGTCCAACGTTTTACGCAGAGCATCCAAGTGTACCTTGACGTCACGAGACTTGGTGAATATATATATATCATCGTGGAAGGATCTCGTCTGTTCCAATCCTCTGAAAAGTTTCGACGTGAGCCGATGCAGGGTTGTGGGTGCGTTGCACACCCCATGGGCAACACAAGGTATTCCCACAATCCATTGGGAGCTTGGAATGCAGTGTACTTGATATCATCTTCACGCATTCGCACTTGGTAGTATGCGGACATCAAGTCCATGGTGGAGAAGTAGTTCACTCCGGACATCACATCCAGGATATCCTCCTTTCGCGTCATTGGAATACTTTGGCGTACCGTGTTCGTGTTCAAGTACCGGTAGTCATGTACTATGCGCCAACCAACGGGTTTTCGGACGCAAAACGTCGGAGCTGCGTGTGGGCTAATGCTTGGTCGAATGAGTTTCTTCGCAACCATCTCCTTTACCCATTTCACGATTTCTCGTTGTTGATCTGGCGACTGTCGCCACTGCTGGCGGTACATGGCGAGATTGGGATCTTTCACGTCGATCCGATGCTCGATCGCGCGTCTTTCCGGTAATCCTTCAGGGAGCTCAGGACGGAACACTGTGTCCTTGTTCTCCTTATGAAGTTCATAGGCTGGGTTCACTCGAAAGCTCTCCCAGTCTGTCTCCAGGTATCGTTGGGCTTTGGCGCTTCCAACATTATCTGGCTGATCTCGTCGCTGCAAGGACTTCGCGACATTTTTGATCGTCTCGTGGACAGAACCAACATGAAGTCTGGTTCGTCTGCGGTTTTGGTCTTGATTCTCAGGAACTTCCGTAGTTTCTTCCGCGTGATGTACTTCGTATGCACACCACCTTCATCTACGACACCCATCGTGAACCTTCTCAACGACGGCGTCTTTGCCCCTGGCGCTGCTGCTATCTCCCACATCTGCAGCGCCTTCTGAAGATGACTTCTTGTCACCTTCCACCACTGGCTCCTCGCCAGTTGAAACTTTTTCTTGTTGTCCGTGGACAACACATGGGGCTCCACTCTGCGCAGTTTCACGAGCAAGTTTGGCTGGTGACCTCACATCCGTTTCCAGCGCGGCGCCTCCACGGGAATCGGGTCTTTTCGCCGACAGGCCTTTCGCCCCGACAGATCTCCGAAGCCCGGAGGCAATCACCGGTCCGCCTTCCTCGATCGGTACACCGACCTCGCTTGCTCGCTTGACTCGCCGAGTCTTCGTTCTTGTTCCTTCGATCCTGCGACCTTTCCAGTCGATCAGGGGCTGCGTGTCCTCGACAAATGGGATTCCATGGATGCAGTCAAATTCGTCGGGGATATGGTAGACGACAGCAACACACTCATACGCTTCGTCCAATCCCGAAACTTCAATACGCAGACGCAACACTTCCAACGTTGCTTCCATAATTTGATTATCTTCGAGCTTGACACGGATTCTCTTGTGGATGAACTTAGTGGTCTTGAGCAGATGCTCCTTGACCCATCTCTTCGGCACGTATGTTGTGGTCGCACCACTGTCCAACATCATGCTTTGTGAAGCGATGCTCTCGTCATTCACAGTGATATTTCCAGTCACCGAGAATAGTGGACGCGACTTGAAGACCAGAGGGTTTTCACACAGAAGGTTAAAATTGATATTCTAAAACTTAACTGTTCCGGTTTCCTTCTTCGCCACGTCAGGACCCTCGTTCACTGGCGTGGTTGCTCGTTTCCCTGCTTGCCTTTTTCTTTCTTCCAAGCGAAACAGTCGGCTTGATGTGACCAGGTTTCTTGCAGAAGTAGCACGTACGGCTTTCGTTGCCCTTGGGTTTCAGGCTAGGCTTGAAGCGACCTTTTCCGCGGAAGGGCATACTCTTAAAGCGTCTTCCTCGGTCTTGATTTTGGCCAACCGAAGGCTTCTTCTTGTCAGGGCGAGCTGGTCGTTCACGCACATCCCCAACGAAGTGAGTCACTTCATATTTGACGACAAGATCCATAGCGTCACTCAGTGTTGCTGGGTTCTCCAGTTTCACGTAGCTACGCGTGCGCGATTTGAGTCCGTTCGCGTAGTTCAGGACTTGGTCGAGCTCGCTCATGCCTTCAACACGAAATATGAGAGATGAGTACTCGCCGTTGTAGTTCTCGATATCAGCAGTCTGCTTGAGCCGCTGCAGCTTCTCGCGTAGGGTGGCTTGGGAGTTCGACGCTTCGACGTGTTGGAGCGCACGCTCACGGAAAATCCCCCACATGTGCTCCTCGCTTCTCGTCATTGAAGACCAATGCAGGAACCAGCCCGATGCCGGCTTCTCCATCGCCGACCCGGCGATTCCTGGCAGTCTCGCGCTTGCATCTTCGATCATGATTCCGTTGATGCGACACGCGTTCTCGATCTGGAAAAGCCACTCCCTCACGTCTTCCCCTCTCTTGCCGGTGAACTTGGGCAAGTTGCAAGGAACCTTAGTGCGCACGGCCATTGCTTGCGTCAGCCGATCGACTTCGACACGCAGTTGAGCGTTGGTCGGCATGGGCTTCTTGAACTTAGGGGCTGGGACCAACAAGTGCTACCAGTATATCTTGATGGCGTGTAGCTTGGGGGAGGGCGGCCAAATTGAAGAGTGCCGTCCCCGCAGTTCAGGCGGATGGAGGCCACGTGGCCTCCACAGCCGCCCTACCTCTGCGTTACATTTATTCCAACTATAGTATACTAAACTACTAATACCTATAAAGGCTACCGAGTAGTCAATCTAGATACATAGACGGTTCGCCTAATTTGGAATGATTTCATGCAACGTGGTGAAGTCGTTGCTGTGTGCCCACCGGCAAATCGAAATGACAAGGTTTCAGGAATCCTAGACAGTGTTGTGATAGATGACGCGGTACGCGCCTTCATACGACTGCGCAGTGAGACTCGGATCCGAACCGTTGCGAAAGATGTCCTTGGTCATTTAGCTGATCAGAAGCTTCACCTAGTCAACATGGAAGACGGTGACGCTGCTAGTGCTGCATTGCGCACTGTGCAACGGTACATTAAGAGATGTGGCTACAAAGAGGAAAAAGGACATGGTCAACTTACGCAATGCCGTCCGAAAACCAGCTTAAACGCGAACTTTACATCCGGTTGATGACAAGCGAAGCCGCAGACGAGCGGCGTACCGTGTATCTCGACGAGAGCTACATCCATCACAACTATTCACGCTACCAAGACTCCTTGTTTGATCCGGCCGACCCCAATATCGTCAAGGCGAAGCACAAAGGCTGTCGGCTGTGCTTCATTGCTGCTATTATCAACAATGATAGCACGATACCCGATAGCGAGCACACGGAGGCGACAGCAGCCTGTTACCAGAAACTATCGACATTATCGAAGGCGGTAAGCAAACGAAGGACTATCATGGCATGTTTAACCATGAGTACTTCACGAAGTGGATTGATACATTGATTAAGTGTCTCCGGGACCGCAATTTGCAGGACTGCTTGATTGTTATGGATAACGCGAAGTATCACAAGCGTCTACCCAGCACTGTGCCTAAGAAAGGCAACGCTAAACGATTGTTACATGCGGCGTGTAAGCGGTACGGAATAGCTTTCACGATGAATGACACAAACGCAATCCTCTGGGACAAGCTGTCGGTGTACATCCAGGACCACATGCAACCCGTGATCGTCAGGAAGGCCGCCGAAGCGGGTCATGAGGTTGTGTTCACGCCACCCCACCATTCCGATCTCCAACCAATCGAGTATGTATGGGCGATATTGAAGGGCGATGCGGGGCGACAGTACTTCGACCACAAAGTTTGCAGACGTTCGTGCACGTCTGGATTTGGCATTCACAAACCTCGAGGTGCGCTCAGTTCAGGATGCATTGATAAAGCACGTGCAAACCTGATAGAGCTACAGAGACACATCCATTCGATTGAAGAGCTGGCTGAAGACGAAGCCAGTGATGTGCCTTCAGATAGTGACGCGTCAGACGACTCAGAAAGCGACGAAGAGAATGACAATAGTTAGAATAATGGGGGTACGTTTAGCCTTATAGCAAGCCTAATACTATACTTTCAGTAATTCCGATCCGATACAATTGAAGACTGCGATCTTGGAATTAAATCTTATAGCTTGAAATGTAGTCATGGAACTTCCTGTTGCAGGGGTTATTTCTCTACCAGAGCACTTGCATGCTAACTTCAACGGCTCATATTACAGGTTGAGTTCTATTGGCTAAATATGTATAGTGTGATGCGATTGGTCGACGCTAGTGCAGATCGTCACTCCTTATAATTGCTTCTCTGGTCATTAATCGGAGACTTTTGAAATGCAGTTTCTGATAAAACTACGCAGTGCCATCCAAGAGGAGAACCATTTTCGTTTTTAGAGAACCAGTAGGAATCGACTCGTACCAAAACTATAGGGGCTAGAAAAACTTCCTCGATGCTGTCGCGGACTGTTAATTGTTTTTCGATCAAGCTCCAATACAGATTCATCGAAGGAGACTTTCAATTTTAGCAAGCTCCAATACTTCAAACCTCAAGGTTTCTCTCTATCTGGGATGGCCATGGTGAACGAGTGTGTAGTTGCTTCTTGGATTGGCTGTGGACTGCTTGAACCTTGGAGCTTTGAAACTAAACGGGAACACGTTGCTGATGAGAAGTTGAGCACCGTCCGACAGCCCACCCCGTGACCAGCTCTCCACCCGGGCCAAACTGGTCAGTGCCCGACAAATCCATTCCGTCTTCCACGCAACCAGTGGTCGCGCGACCCACGGCATTGACTGTGACACCCTCAGGCCGCGAGACCAAACTGTTAAAGTGAATGAAAGCTTGCTGTTCGCTTAACGACTTTATTTTCCCTTTATCTCTCTATTCGTAGAGCTTGTGCTCAGTCCGAAGCAAATGAGGAAGTGACGATCTCGTGAGAGAGAAGAGGTAGCCATGTGACTCGATGTCTCAGATCTTAGGCGACAGATTTTTTCAATGAGTATAATAAAACCAATATAATCCTCTTTAATCTGTCTCGCCTGGTGCGTCGGCGTCTATCCCAGAACCGTCTACCGTACCGCTCGGCACCGACACATCGCCTTCTTCGATACCTACAGCTGCAACATCGGCACCACCCACTCCTTTCCGACCGCCGACTCCAACTCGAACGTGACCGCTCTCGTCGATTCTATGAGGCGATCACGACGGTGACCCAGCCTCAGCCAAGTGCCCCAGTCGAGTTTCCGACTGCTACCGAAGCTCTCCCTGGATGTAGTCCCGCATTTTTTGTGAAATACAAAATCAGTTAGTGATTGAAACGTCAAGTTGTCATTACCTTCCATCGAGTATTATGACTATTGGTCCAGCTGCTACGAATAGTACTTGTAGATCCCCGCGACTAGAGTTCGTAGGACGTCTGATGGCGTAGGCTTCTCTGACAAGAACCAGGAGCGCCACAAGTACTCGTCCAAGTAGGCGGGTAGCTTGCTTTTTCATCCCACGCATGCACTTGATGTACTGCTTTATACGAATTCCCAGACACCCTCGACACGGCTCATGTGAGCACCGGTGTCTGGGTCAACGTAATTCTCCGTGTGGTTGACCCACCGGTGCTGATAGCCCATGTCCCGTAGCACTGCGTTGTTCTCCAGCATGTGTTGCTCGTTCGTTGACACGTACGAAACAAACTTATCCGACATGATGGCGGTTCTTTGACACTAACCCACGAAGACCGCACGAAGCCCACGCTGACAAAAGACAGCGTGGGCTTCGTGCGGTCCTCGTAGCTTAGTATGCCGAACCACTTGTTCGTGGTCCGGTCCACGTCACCGAACAGCCACACATCCGGGAAGCGACGGCCGGTTATACTTAGACTTCTTCTTCAGCGACGTTTCGTCGCTTGTGATGACGTGGCCGGTACCTCCCAGTTGCATAGGGCAGCCAAGCATTTCTTGGCTGCAAATATCGCGACAGTAGTAGTACTACTGCGCCACTGCATCGGTGTGCACGCCCACCATGTCGGCAGCGTCGACCACGGGCGTGCGCGAACCAGTGGCACATCAGTCGAATGAGCTTGCGCAAGGGCAGACGGATGCGCGTGAAGGAGCCTGTGCGTACGATGCGCTCGATGCAGAATCCTCTGCGACAGCAACACCAGCGCTCCTTCGTCACGTCCAGCCCCATCTGTTGCTGGCACTTGGTGCAAAGCGGCGAGGACTGAAGCAGCCCCACTGCCATGCGCCAGCGCACGGTGTCCTCTGGCGATACGGTGGTGGACACCACCGCGTCGAAGGTGCTCTTGTGGAGCTCCAGCGATGCGGGACTGGGGAGGCTAGGGCACGCCGTAGGGTGGACAGAGCGTGCGGGACGGGATGGCATGGTGGTCGTTGGTGGTGGTGATAGTGGTGCTGGTGGGGGGCTTGGGTCTGGGCGGCCGTTTGCTGAATGAACCCCCAGAAGCGCCCTTTTCGCGCGTTTCTGGCGGTCAAGTTGCGGGGGCATACCGGATGTCCCTTTTGTTTGTCTAATTACTGTAGCGCGAAAATCATGTTGGCCACCCTATTTGATGGGCTGTACCCGATTCCTCAATACTGAACTAACTGATTGGTGCGTTTCACAAAAAAATTAAATGCGGGGCTGTATCCGGAGAGAGCCGTTACCGAACTCGCGGTTGCTCCACCGACCGCTGATTAGACCTCGACATCAACACTGCGGCCATCTGACGACCTGGCAGATAACCAAGAGCGCCAAGTCTTCGGCACAACTAGAGTCGTCGAAGCGTCCAAGATGAACGAGTTCGTGTACGGCATCTGATATGGAGATCTTCAGCATCTCTAATACGAACACCAGTGGCGCCGCATGCGACAACCCCGAGAAACGCCATCCCAATCCGGGCTCAGCGTCAACTTCACGCCCGAGCCACCTTAATACCAACGGTCATCCGTGACTCCGCCGACACCGTTCAAGCCGATCCAGTCAACACAAGCCAGCGACCCCATCAGCTGCAATGACATCCCCTTCGTCCGCAACATTCACTCCGGCTCGAGCTAGCACGCGCGTTGCGGCGCGCAAGTGCACATCCGCTGAGCTTGCGGAGGTCCGACGCCAAATGAGCGTCTCGGCACCAACGCGGACGCGGTGCCAGCTGCAGCTGGTCGATTGGCTGCATTGCCACTCGGTCTCCGGTCGTCCACCACGATACAGTCCGCAGCGGCAATTCCACATCCCAATCTCAGGGGTCACTATAAGGGCGGCGCTCCCAGTATAGCGACCTTTCCATACGCGCCTTTGGCTACGACAGCATCCTTGACGGGGGCTGCAGCGAACCCAGTGCCGCGGCACCGGGTCAGGCGTTGACGACCGGAACCCGGCGGCCCTCAGCTGCGGCCAAAATCAAGAAAACTAAGAAGGCGGCTAACTTGGTAAGGCCGCTCAATACGTCAACAGCAGCTGTCGGTACAAGCACGGCCACCACCTCCCGTGGCAGTCATGCTCCCAACCGCTGTCGGATGCTGCTCTGACTCCGATGACGACTGTTATGACCTGGTGCATTCAGCGAAAACCTCACTGACCCCCGGATAGGGGCCGAGCGCGGGCAGCTACTCGACTTGCATGGAATTTAATCTTTGCGCGTTCATCGCCCAGCTTAACACCGGCGCCGCTGCACAACCAACACCTAGCGCACCGCCTCCATCGGCGGTACTTAAGTGCGACACTAGATGAGAGGAAGGGAATCGCCAGGGCTCTCCAAAACCCATGTTTTTAAACCCGGGTGGGTGGTTCTGACAACGATTGCGGGTGGGTGGGTCTAGGTTATATTTTTATACTCATGACGTCATTCCCCACATTTACACCGCATTAATTGAACCATCATGTCGGAACCGTTATGGAAACGAAGTCTCTACAAAATCACCAATACGGGCAAGTAACCGCGGTCCACCTAGAGCTGTCGCATCTCCCTGAATCGCTACATCGCCGACGCCCTAACAACCATTCATTTCTAGGCTCCCGGACGCGAGTTCTACCTATCTTTCTTAGCTCAGTTTCAAATTTAAATTCTACCAACCATATCTTCCCCAGAACCGCACCCTCCGTTCCATGAATCTCTCGACACCCATTGACATGGCCTCCTACCCCTTGTTTGGAGCCAGCCCCCGCTCGTCCCCGACCCTTCTGTGTCCTCGTCTGGTGCAGCTGTTGGCACCACCTACCAGGACAACTCCGAATCCTCCTCGCCTGAGCTGCAATACAGGGGAAGAAAGCGCAACGCCGGTTCCCAGCTACCGTCACAAATCCGACGAAGCGCGGAAGAAGGAAGGACCCCATTTGGAAACGACATCATCTTTGCTGACGAAATTGTCTCGTACAAGAAGTGCGAGAGAATTATTCACCAGCTGGGTGAAACTCATGTGGAGCGCGTGAGTGACCACTTCAACAAGAAGTGTTCCAAGCGAGCGACCTATTACGGCTTGCTTTCCTGTAGCCCTGAGCCCTAGCAAGCTCACTGCCTTCCAGCGACAATTCGCGTTGTGGTTCTACTCGACCGGCATGGCTTTCAACAAAATCGACCACAGTTCGTTGGCAGCGGCTATGGCGTTGGTAAATTCGGGGACTGTTGTTCCGACGCGTCATGAGCTTTCGACATCGCTTCTTCACGGGTGCTACGGTGACCTGAAGATGAAGATGGTGCACGCACTGAAGGATAAGGTCTGCACGCTCGTGACGGATGCTTGGACAGATGCCAATGGCAAGAGCGTGATCAACTACGTTCTGATCAGCAGATCAGATACCTTCTTTCTCGATTCGGTCTACACTGGGTCCACGTCACATGATGCATTAAACGAGTGATAGCAGCAGCGACCTTTACCAAGATCGCAGCTGTTGTGATGGATAACACCGCGACAAACAAGCTGGTTTGAAAGACGTTACAGATGGAATATCCATGCAGTTTTATCACGGCTGCAACTCCCATGTGATCCATCTGACGGTGAAAGATCTAGTGTCAAGACTACCATGGCTTCACAAGCTGGAGGAGCTGCGGTTCTGCCGCTTCCGTACGCTGCATAGCTTCATGCTCCTGCGCTGCCTGTGGGAAAATCAGCGTTCTGCACATTGGACACGTTGCTGCAATCCCAAGTGCATTCTGCTCCCTTTAAGAACGATCGATGTGTGTGTGTTCGTTTCCAGAAAGACCGACATAAAGACTATTTGGCCCGAGCAGCATAACATATTTTGGGGCAGGCAAGTGCAAACCGCGCTGGCTGTCATAAAACCTGTAATGTGACAATTCGCACTTTATCATAGCGCAGACCTGCCCGATTTGCTTCTCATTCACTAAAGCGCGCCGGACATCAAACAGCGGGACGACGCGGGCAAGGACCGGAGTATTTTCTCGACGGACAGCGCGAGCGGGACGTCAAGACCAAGACACCAAGGCGGCTGTATTCGTGTAGGTGCATATGCGTAATACATGATTTCTGGGAGTCGCCTGTTGAGGAGAACTGGTATCTTCAGGGCAGTCAAGGGGTACTTGTATGGAATTAGGGTGGGCTGGAGCCTAATTGTGTGGTCAAAGGGGACCCCTTTTAGGAGCCCGGGGTTTGTTGCAGTGGGCTGCCATACCCATGCCACGGCCATGCAGTCGAGACAACCCCGTGGCGCGCAGACGCCAGGCAGTCCACTCTGAATCTACAGCATTGCCAATTTGCATGTTCGCCAGATTTGGTTATTTGGTGATAATTGCATTTTTGCACTGTAGCTTTCATACTTTATTCCCGTTAATTTCCTACATGGCCAGTACTGCTGTGCGGTAGCCTATCAGCAGGAATAGGGTCGTAATTAAGGGTGTTTTTAAACGCTCTTTAGGATAAAAAGGCTGCAGCTGACTCCCACCCCTGTATGGCACTAATAAATCCTGCCACACTGAGCTCTATTGAACCTGACGCTGAGGCTCCCATATCAGCCCGCCAGCGGCATGGGAAGTCTCATATTTGATCCGGGATCAGGGGCAGCACAAACGGTTATAAAAGCCGGCTTGGCCGGGCTGTCTGCTCCTCCCCGGACCCAATCGTTAATATCGTGCGGCCCATCAGATGGAGACGTCTGATTGGTGCTTCTGTGTCCGCGGCAGGTACCACACACAAAATAACGGCTATTGTAGCAACTAGAGGGACTTTGGCCAGTAGCTATGGAATTGCGTGCACTGGTAGAAGAATTGTCGCCATTACATGAAGGTAGCACGGAATACTGACCGGCTTTGGTGCGACCTTCGGTTTATGTAATCCTTTAGCGTCTGTGATGCCAGTGGACGTCCGACAAATAAAGAAGACCCAAAGTTCTGACCCATTACCCCTTTATAGCCAAAATGGTCAATTGCTTGAGGCGAAAAGCCCAGTGGCATCGAGCTGACGCAACACCACGGTCACCAAAGGAAGTGATGCACAAAAAAAGGAAAAATAACAACTTGGGTAGCTGTCGCGTTAGCACAATAAGGTTTGCTGCAGTGTCTCCAAAGGAATTAAAACGCGGCTAACAAAGGTGGGCGTGCTTCAAGGTGGTAAAAGCGGAGGTGAGGCCATGAAAAAGTCGGTTAGGAAACTAGGCTATTGAGATGTTTTACCATCGCATGGACTGTTGTCGTACTGGGAGCTGGTTGGTAGTTTGTGTTATCTTGAAGTTGAGTGGAAGGGCTTTACAGATGTGTGCAAAGGTTTATGAGGTAGAGTGTTTTGTTCCTCTTGATTTAGCCGTTTCCTATGCTAACATACACTGCGATTAAACATTTACATATTTTATTTTTGCTGCTGGAGTGACGTAACTAGTTCTTAACTTGACCATATTATTCAACTTTTGCTTGCAGTAATCATGGCGCCTCGGATGCGAAGGTTCGAGAGCTTGGAAGATATTGACGCTGCCTACGGGACGCCAGACGAGGTCAAGTCTCCAACCGCTAAACGCAGAAGAAAGGCAAACTGCAGTTCCACAAAGAGTCGGTTCCGTCGAAGCGTAGTGCAAGAACAAAGCCAGGCTGACTCAGCTGCTAATACTGCAATTGCACTGGGGATGTTGACCATTTCTATGTCGGAGTCATCTACGGCGCGTCACTTGCGCCTGGAAAGAGCTCGTGTGAATTCTTCGAATCGGAGGAGTCGCAAACACCCAGTCTACAACAAGCTGAACGGGAGGGAAGTAGCACTTCGTTCGGCGTGTGCGATTTTAATAAGGGCTAGGTTACTTTAGCATCAATCGAGACTGGCGTTCCTCTATGAATTAGCTAGGCGAGGTTCATACATAGGGTATAGCCTTTTTTATGCTACAACGAGTGTTTGCTCAACTGGTGCGATAACCTCAAAGCGCACGTGTGACTACGTAGGTCTAGCCTTTTGTAATTATAGTGCATTTTGGTACAGTCTAATTTTTAACTGCGTCTATCTTGTTTACAGAATGGATATATCAGAGCTACTATCCGAGACACCAGCATACATGTGTGAGGTCTGCCTTTACGACTTCGGGCGATCTGATCAGTTGCGTCAACACCAACAAGGGTCATGCCGCGGAATACCAGCTGCCCCATCTCAGCTTGGTGAAATCTGTTGACATTGGGTGAAGGGGAATCGCCATCACCTTGCCCGCCACCAGCAAAACTCTCGTGCCGGTCAACGGCCGACCCTATCGCGCACCGAAGCCAGGTGGCCAATAACAAAAGAGAAAGGGACGCCGTGTGGCATCGCCAGAGGCGTCAGCAGCGTGTACCCCATCACGCGACGGGTGACGCGGCTGATGACACCCAAGGTGACGTGCTTAATCTTCCGGACTCATCGCCTGTGACCTACAGCTGGGATGGTGAAGATACATCCGAACAGTATGAAGGAGATGGTTCGGAAGGACTTGGTGGTCTTGAGGAGAAAGGAAAACTGAATTAAGTTTGTTAGTTTGTCCTCTTGGCTTGCTCAACAGGAGCTACACGTGGCATGTTGCACCTACCATAAAGCACATTCTTTATTTGGGTATGTCACTAATTCGGGTATGTCCATATCAATGACAGTGTGACGTCACTGTGTGACGTCACGACCTTTCCCAAAAGGTGCACAATGGGGGTCTTCACCAAAGCCTTGGAACCTCGAATCTGGATAAAATAGTGACATCTTCCAGGTTCGAGGGGAAATCGCCTTCACACATGCAACTATTTGCCCTCGAGCCGCGAAACACGGGCAGAAAGTTCGCATAATCCCCCACTACAATGACATAGTTAGAGGGGGCTCTTTTGGTCCCTGGAGCTTGAACTTGCGAAACCTAATAGATCGAAGAGTCAATTTCCCCCGCTCACACAAAGCCCCCGAGCGCAGCAGTGAGTATGTCTTCCAGCGACGAGTCTCTTCACGAAGACGAGCAACAAGATAATGAAGAGAATCATCCGCCATTGATCGTGGACCGGAAGCGCAGCTGGACAGAGGAGACAACGCTGGCTCTAGTGCGTGCATGGCGCGAGATTGCCAAGGGCCCGCGAGACAAGGGTGAGAACACAGGCATGTACAATGAGCGCATCCATAATGCATACAAGGTCGCCGTACCGACAACCAAGCGGTCTAAGAAGGCTATTGAGGACAAAATGGCGGGGTTGCTGGAGATGTATCGCTTTATATGCGACTTCAACGCAAACAGAATTCAGGGGAGCACGGGCAAGCCAGATTGGTTTGAGCTCACCAAGAGAGAGACTCAAGAGCTTCGGTAAGTTGTTGAGGTCAGCGCATTAGTATGGGCCAACACTCACTTTGATATGTTAAATACAGAAAAAGCTCATCGGATCTCTAGTCCAAGTGTCAGCAAGAGCGTATACGAGCAGCTAAACAGCTTCTTAAAGCGCAAGCCAGACACCGTTTCGCTGCCTGCTGTTTGCAGCAGAAGTGCGTTTCGGCAGCCAAGATGTGCCGCCGTCGGCAGCGCACGCTTCGGTGTTCAGAGAAGAGCAGGCCACGGCGGATAAGGATCCCCACAACACAGGCCGAAAGAGCAGCAAGCGCAAGGGCCCGGATAAATATAACAGGTTGCGCGAGATTCTTGATGAAAGATCAGAAATTTCTATTAGCCAAGCTAGAGAATTCCACGATGCAGAACTGAATGAGAACCGCCGCCAGCACAACGAGCACATGGCGTTGCTGAGGGAATTTCTAGGTGTTTTTAAGGCATCCGGTAACGGCAATTAAGAGGTTCGTGTTGGATACATTAACGTGCTAGTTCGACTACGGCTACGAAATTCATACCATTTCTTTATCTTATCACGGAGCTTTCCCGTCGATGCCTCTTCGATTTCTATGTCGGGTTGAGGGTAGGCTACATTGTACTCGCGCAATATGCGTTTTCCTTCTTGCTCGTCAATTGAAAAAGTGTCGTCGTTGTCCACCAGAAAGTTCTGCATGATTCAAAGTGCGTATATGATGTCGGGCACGATATCCATATCCAATTGAATACCTAGCAGTAATATCCGCCAGCGGCACTTAAGCTTTCCAAAAGCACACTCCACTCGATATCGGGCATGACGCAACCTTTTATTAAGTCTTCGCAAACTGGGTCAACCGTGTCTGCAAGCTCAAAGGTTGTCACAAGATCGTCAGTATTTTGATACCCCGAGTCGCTTAATATAAAGTAGGGAACCATAGCATAGGTATGCTCCCAGTGGATATCGCGACTGTACTAGACGCAGCCGATATCTCCGGAAACACTTGCGCCAGCTTACTATTTCGGAACACACGACTATCTCCGACACGACCGGGCCACTTGCAGTCAAGGTCGATAAACCGTCGCCTCCAATCCACGACAGCCTGTAATACCACGCATACCAGCACTTTCGGTTATAGTACATCTCTCCATTGACACTTGGGCGACTAATACGAATATGTGAACCATCTATACATCCCACAATCTGAGGGATACCGCACTGCTCTGCGAAATGTGACGCACACAGTTCCAGCGGCGGAAATCAGAGCATATTACTGTCGTAACCTCTCTCATAATTTCCGACACAGTCGACGGACCCACACCAAAATGATCAGCTGTAATTGCAAGGGTTACACCTTGCGCACCCAGGAACAAACATATTGCCAAGCGCAGGGGCGGCAACACGGCGTCGGGTGAGTTTCGAGTGGAAGCAGGTGGGGGCAAACTGTTCGTGCCAGGGCGTCGATGCTGGACGCGTCCATTCGAAACAGCTCACGCATGGACCCGCCAAAGAACATGCGAGACGAGAACAACATCTTTGCCCAATGCGAGCTTCTTTCTTTCGCAAGTATAGCACGGTCTGCAGGATCTGCGTAGGCGTTGATCACTTCCATCTCGATATCAAACGCGTCACTGAGGAGCTTTATAGATTGGACACCCGGCAGCCGTGTCGGGGCCATCCCTTCAAGCAGCAAGAGTGTCAGAAGAACAGGAGGTCGCATGGAGCTGAGGGAAAAGGGGCGGAGCTCTGAGTGTCGTGAAGCCAATTGTGATCTGAAAGGTCGCACCTCCTAAATTCTATGCGCGAGAAGCTGACTCGCGAGTTCGCGGTTCGAGGGGGCGATTGTGTGAAGGCATCTCCTCAAGTGACCCTTGAACTTTTCTTCCAGGTTGGAGGTTCCAAGTTAAGGTGAAGACCCCCAATGGCTCTATTCTTGACAGCCTCTCTGAGCCATTATGGCACTATTTTTACCGGAGTAGTTTTTTTTACGCGACGGATGAAATGATACCATGCGGGATTGTGGAGACCGTTTCGGTGGCACATCGCATCACACGCGACGCGATGTGTCCCTTCGCATGCTGGTGCTGCTGACATTTGTCACTCAATCCCATGAAACGGATGGGCACAGAGGCAACATCCTTTGCCGATGATGCATCCATTAGCTTAGCCATTCTCAAAGTTTCAAGAACTAAAGGTGCGTCTCAAGCTTCTCGTTTTCGTGCTAGTGCTCTGCGGTGCTTCTCCGGGTGTGAGCAATCTAAGTAAGGTCACTTTGTGGCACCGAACGGATTCGCACTGTTCTTGATCCTGGGGATTTGCTATGGAGTTTATGCATTTGATGCTTTCTGCTTTGTGACTTTCTTTGCTAACATGTATCGATTTGATTTGTGTGAAGATGCCATTCACTACACGTCGCCACTTTATGTGCCAGACGCAGGAGCGTTTGGCCGACTTGTACTCCTACTGCGGCCTATATTCGGTCAATAATGCGTTGCAAGAGCGTGATTTTCTCACGTCGCAGTGCATGAGAAAGGTGCTGAAGCGGCTGGCCAAGATTGAGCCTAGCGTTGACCACGGCCATGGGCGCTACGGAGCGTATACAACTCAGGCTTTGCACCTCGCGCTGCAGCGGCGGGGCAAGCAGCTCCGCTTTATGAACCGCCGAATTCGCGGGTTCCGGTGCAAGGACGTGCGCGTGCGGTCGGAGCTGATAGCTACCTGTGACCAAGCATCAATGCTAATCCTGGGTCGGCGTTCAGGTCAAGTTGAAGGCCAGTGGCACTGCATTGTGCGTGCTAAGGTGGATAACAGGTTTGTTTTTATTGACCCTGATAACTACCTTGTACTTCCAAACAGGAAGGAGTTTTAGGAGGCTACTTCGAGCAGATTGATGGCGTGTACGCTATTGAGGATATTGTTTCTCGTCGAAAACAGACTTCCTAATGTAGTCAGGGTTACTTCCGTAAATTCTAATAAATTTCAGATAATTTCCATGCATTCTCTGTCTCCTGATCTTTGGTATCGAATATAATGTTAAGCAGGTTTGTTGTGAATTGTATATGCTACTTTCAGTATACTATTGTATGACTTAGAGAGAATATTAATTTGTTTTAAAAACATTGATTTGTTTTTGTTTATTTAAGATTGTTTTGCTTTCAATTTTTAGTATTGAGGTGCTTTGGTACACAGTGCTTCACGTTGTTGTGTAAATGTAGGTTTTGCTAGTGACTTGGTGAAGATATCAGCTACCATATCTTTGGTATTGAGTAATTCACACCTCTTAACCTTTTCTTGAACGAAGTGGTATCTTATGTCAATGTGCTTGGATCGTCCATGAAGTTCTGGATTTATAGGATAGTTTAATGCAGCTTTGTTTGTCTTCGTAGATCGTAATTTCATGTGGGCTGTTGTACTTCAATTCTTTCAAAAGTAAATTGAGAAAGATCATCTCTTGCATGCAATGATACAGTGCAATGTACTCTGCTTCTGTAGTCGATAGCACAACTGTGTGATGCTTCCTGGAGTGCCAGGAAATTGGGCTGCCACACATTAGTGTAATAAACCCTCCGACAGATCGTCGTGTGTCAACGCAATTTGCGTAGTCAGCATCTGTAAAAGCTCTGAGGTATCGTTGCGATTTAAACTGATGTAGGTGTTTGGATCCACCAAGTGTGATTCCAAAGTTGCGAGTGCCATTAAGATACTTTAGGCCTCTCTTAACCGCATTCCAGTGAGCTTTGCCTGGATTTGTGAGGAATTGGCTGACTTCACGTAGGAAGTACGCAAGATCCGGACGAGTACCCATCATCAAGTACATGAAGCTGCCTACGGCCTCTCTGTGGAATCGCCTTCATCTCAGCTTGTTCTGCGTGAGTTTGTGGACACAAGTCGAGTGTGAGTTTGACACTGTGATCCGTAGGTGTTGTTACCGGGTGGGCATTGAGATGAGAGAAGCGGTCCAGTACTTTGGTAGCGTAGTGCTCTTGATGAATAAAGATTGACCGATTGTTCCGGTTGCGTACAAGGGACCAACCGAGGATGTACTGAGCCTCACCCATGTCAGACATCTTGAACCGCTGTTTAAGTGCAGTTTTGATGCGGGTGACTGTGGCAACAGTAGGGGCAATAATGAGAAGATCATCAACGTAGACGAGGATGTAGCAGGTGCATCCGTCAATTGTACCCACGAACACACATTGATCTTTGATCAATTTGTGGAAATCCATGCTGATTAGAAACGCGCATAGCGTAAGATACCAAATTCGAGGTGCCTGTTTAAGTCCATAAAGACTCTTAAGTAGCTTGCATACCAGGTGTTCCTTTCCTCGGACAACAAAACCTTCAGGTTGTTCCATGTAGATTTCTTCATCAAGGTATCCATTGAGAAATGCAGTTTTAACATCCATTTGATGGATCTCCATATCTAATAGTGCTGCGATAGTAAGGAGTAGGCGAAGGACTTCCATTCTAATGACGGGAGAAAAGATCTCATCATAGTCGATTCCGTATTTTTGAAGGAACCCTTTGATGACAAGTCTTGCCTTAAACCGATCAATGGTACCATTGGATTTGTACTTGACTACCCATACCCAGCGGCTTCGGAGAGCACGGCGTCCTTTTGGGAGGGTGGTAAGTGCCCAGGTTTTGTTGGTCATAAGAGACTGGTACTCTGAACGTGCAGCTTGCTTCCATTGGAGGGCTTCTGGCATTGCCATCGTTTCCTTATACGTCTGGGGCTCGGTAATATGGCGGATGGCCAAAAGTGTGTAGACCATATCTAAGTGCGCTTTGCGCTCTTCAATGTCGAGTGGATCATTAGGTAGCGAGGAGGACGAGTTATAGTCACACGACCGCTTAGCCGTCTTGGGGGTTGGCTGCTCCGAATGGAATGCAAGAGCTTGAGCGTTGCGATTCAATGCCTCTCGAAGTGTAGGGAGAATTGGGTGAGCAGGTACCGGGTCTCCTGATAATGGACGTGGTTCAGTCGGTGGAGTGGGGGTGCCGTGTGTAGTATCATTTAGGATGATGCCTTCAGTGTTGAGAAACTCAAGCGGAGAATTCATTTTCCCGAAAGACAACATCTCGACTGTATATCACTTTGTTTGCTTTAGTATCTAGGAGTCGGTATCCCTTTTTGTGGGAAGGTAGCCCGAGGTACATGCATTTCTTTGCTCGGGCATCAAGTTTGTCCCGGTAAATGTCAGGGATGTGAGTGTATGCCGTACATCCAAACACTTTAAGATAGTAAGCGGATGGTTTCCGATTAAACCATTTCTCGTATGGTGTGATAGCATCAGTGACAGAGCTGGGTGTGACATTAAGTAGATCAGCCACATGAGTGACACATTCGCCCCATAATACCTTAGGCAGGTTCCCGTCGATAAGGAAAGCTCTAGTACGTTCAAGAAGGGTGCGCATGCGTCTTTCTGCCACGCCATTTTGTTGTGGAGTATAGGCATTGGTGAATTGTGCATGAGTGTTGTATTTCTTGAATATAATTCTCCCAAGTTTTTCATATTCCCTAGCATTGTCACTTTGAAGGTTCTTGACCTCAACGTCATGCATATTCTCTTGATATTCCAAGGTATTAATGTCAGCCCGGAACATGTTGCGAGCTTTCTTTCTGAAGTCTTCGTAGCAATCATACAAGTCCGATTTCCTTTTAATAATGTAGATAAACATATATCGAGAGTAGTCATCGATAAAGGTGAGGAAATATTGGCATCCAGACAGCGTTGGGACAGGAAGTGGTCCAGCCATATCAGTGTGGACCTTTTCTAGAGGAGCTGTGGCACGTTCAATCTTTCGTGTATTGAATGAGTTACGGTGGGACTTTGCGTAAATGCATGAAGAGCAAAAGTATTCCTTTTTGGATTGTAGTTGGAGAGTCCCATGTCCTTGACCGTGTCGGTCTTAGCCAGATCCTGCATTATGCCAAAGTTAGGATGACCCAGTCGTTTGTGCCAGAGTAAAATATTGTCGGGCTTACCTGTGGTAGCCGCATGGGCCTCGACACCTGGGTGTGGCGGGTTGTGCGCGGAACTGATACAGGTGGGTACCATCACCAGTCTTGGCCTCAAACTTGGTTCGATGGGCGAAGTAGAGAACGCATTTCTTGGCGTTCGGGAAGTTAATCTTGAAGTCGCCTTCAATTGCCTGGCGGACTGAGATCAGGTTAAATTGCAAGTCAGGTGCATATAGCACATTGCTGAGAGTGATGACTCGGTCGTTGCCTTTGGTGTCGTGGATTTTGAGCTCCACATCACCAACACCCTTGATCGGGATCTGGTGGTTTCCACCGACCGTGATGGCCTTGCCACCAGTTGGTGTCAGCTTGACAAACCATTCGGGGTTCCACGAAACATGACGGGTGCATCCCGAGTCCACTGTCCACTGGATCGTGTTTAGCCTCCAAAGCGGAGAGGCTAACAGCCTCGAGTTCGGGGTAAGATCCAGTGTTGTGATGGCAACTATGCCATATTCATTGGTGTCAGACACATCCATCAGGTCACGTCGACCACGATACGTGTTCCTTTGGTGACTGTCATGGCGCTTTGGGTTACCGTTGTTGTTGCGGTTGCGGTTGCCATTGCCGTTGCGGTTGCCGTTGTAGTTGCGGTTGCCATTGTTGTTGTGGTGGTTGTTGCTGCGGTCGTATTTGGAGTGACGAGGGTGTCCATCCCTTTTATTCTTGTAGTCCCTGTGGTAAGGATGGGGACGCTGTGAAGCTTGGGAGGCTTTAACGTGAAATTAGCTGGGAGCACTGTCCCCTCTTTGACCTGGCCATTGTGAAGGTGCCGTTGCAGAATGTAGCAGTCCACGTGTCGTGGTTATCACGGTGGCAGTAGGTGCAGCGGAGCTTAGCCACTAGTGTCGTGTCCACGTTTGATGCTGGCGACATAGCTGGTGTAGTCGCCGGCAGAGCTGTTTCAGCTTGGGTCTCACGGGATTCTGGCGTTCCCTGACGGAGAATATAGCGGTTGCGCGCCGTTTCGGCCCGGACCTTGTTCTCAGCATGCTGCTTTAGTTCCTCGTAGGGAATAATTTTACGGCCAGCTTGCCAGATCGTTAGGTCCCCCTTCCAAGACGCGGGTAGCGCATGGTGAAGGTAGATCGACTTCTGTGCATCACTGATAGCACAATTGCTGGCTGAGGCGGAGTACTTCATATTTTCCTCTAGTTCAACAATGAACGAGGTGAAGTTGGCTCCTTCCTCATACTTGGCATCCATGAGCCAGTGCTATAGGTCGCCGTGGACGGCCGAGTCCTCGTACTTGCTACAGAGCGTCTGAAAGATCTCAAACGCTGTAGTCTTATCCTTGACCATGAGAACATGTTGGTCGTCAATGGTCTTGATCAGGAAGGCTCGTGCTTTCGCTTCCAGTTGGCGGAGTTGCCTCGAGCTCAGCCTAGGGCTCTTGGCCTTTAGCTTCTCAGCTCGCTTCAGTTCGTCTTGCTTGTGAGCAGAGAACGACTGGACTTTGGGGAGAGATTCCGGCCCCATTTCGACATCACCGTCGTCGTCGACTGCCGAGGGAGAGTCCGAGGACTCACTTGATGACGAAGTCGGTGGCGATTGGGCGGCGGGTGCACCAATTTCGTCCAGCATCTTCGCGGTCTCGTGGGGTCGAGAGACCGAGCTGGGTCGAGGTAGTCGTCGTCGCTGAAGTCGGGATCGGAGTCACCAGTGTAGTCAGGAGACTGGACGAAGCCCACGAGGTTCTTGCCGGCCAGAGCGGCCGTGACGCGAGTCTTCCAGATGACGAAGTTCCGGCCATTCAGGCGCGGAAAGTCGCGGTCGTCGGCGTGGGAGGCTTGCGAGGAGCTCATAACCTATGAAGGAGATGGTTCGGAAGGACTTGGTGGTCTTGAGGAGAAAGGAAAAGTGAATTAAGTTTGTTAGTTTGTCCTCTTGGCTTGCTCAACATGAGCTACACGTGGCATGTTGCACCTACCATATAGCACATTCTTTATTTGGGTATGTCACTAATTCAGGTATGTCCATATCAATGACAGTGTGACGTCACTGTGTGACGTCACGACCTTTCCCAAAAGGTGCACAATGGCTCTATTCTTGACAAACAGGCGGAATGGGCGCAATCATCAGAATGACGACGTGGAACAAGCTCTTGGAGTAGCGACTAGAGAGGCGATGTGCAAGCGCGCGACAGGGTCGCTGACTGCAACATCTGTCTATGCCCGCTAGATGGTGATATTTGGGTTTGCGAGAACGAAACCTGTCGTCAACCGTACCACCGAGAGTGCATAAAGGGGGCTATCGCGATAGACCCGCGATGCAGCAACTGTCGGGCCCCCTTTCAACTTGACGTAGAAGACGTCGAGGTGCTGATTGTCGGGCATGTATCTGCACCGCCGAAGTGCCTGGTCTGCAACTGCGTCATCACCGGGACAGCACTGAAAGGCCCTCAGTGTAGCCACACGATGCACTACGACTGTCTCCTCGAGTACAACGCTCAGTATCTCGGCAACACCAAAAACAGGGATTAGAAATGCCCCATGTGCTTGCATCTATTCCCCGTTCCTGTCCAGTTTCTACCCGACGAACTCAGTGATGAAGAAAACGATGGAAATGACGACAATGTGTACATCGAATCCGATGGCGTGCCACAGGAATCAACAAGCAGGGTGGCAAACGATCACAACAGTGCCGACTAGTACCATGTTAGCGACTTGAGAGCTCGTCGGACTCCGACGAGGATTACAACCCGAAAGAGGGATATGAGAATGCCCGGGTGATGGAGGGAGGGCAGAGTGTTCATAAACAAAAACATTTTAAATTCGAGTTTTTGTGTTGAACATTGAATGGTCCCAATAGTACAATTAGGGACTACAATGGTACAATAAAGGACAACTGTACATTAAAGGACGACAATAGTACAATTAGGGACGACAATGGTACAAGGGTACATTAAGGGACGACGAGTACAATTAGGGACGACAACAGCACATTGAAGGACGAAAAGGATACAATTAGGGACGACTAGAGTGCCTACAAGAGTACATTATGGGTACAATTAGGGACGACGCTATCTACGCTCTTCTTTTCGTACGAATGGCAGCAAGTATCCTGTTCACTGTCAACTCTCCCTGTACGCTTCCACCGATATCCATTTCAAACAAGTCCTGGTCGTCACCGCATGGTAACAATACCGACACGGCTTTCATGGTGTCCGAGCTTCCGGATGCAAAGTCTTGGCGAGACTACGTCAATCGGTACTGGAATCCCAATCCTTCGCGTGTCGCCAGTACCGAGCGGGCGTTGACATGCTTCCGCATGAACGGGAGATACACCGGTCACGTATCTCCAGGATGAATTCATTGCGAAGTTTATTCGCAATGAGTGGCCTGT
>JAAVTI010000431.1:0-43059 GCA_011947335.1 Phytophthora constricta | reverse complement strand
GTGGATTCACTGGAGGCTATGCCATCGTTTTCAGTGATGACGCCTTATTATTCTGAAACGGTGCTGTTTACGCTTGATGAACTCAACAATCCAGTTCACTCGAATGCTTTGTTCACGGAGCTGGAAAAGAAGCAAAGGCTAAGGGGCACGCGGACCTAACAATTATGAAGTATCTTATCACGTTCCATGCTGAGGAATGGAGCAATTTCCTGGAGCGAATGGGAGCTGCGACGTTGGAAGAAGCCCTGGAGATTAACTCGACAGAAGTTCGTCTGTGGGCTTCTATGCGTGGACAAACGCTTGCCAGAACTGTTCACGGCATGATGTTGTACGAAGATGCGATCCGTCTCCTGCGCTGGTTAGAGCTGTATTCTCTGCCAGATATGAACATCCAAGAAAAGTTGGAGGAGATGAACCGAATTTCGGCTCTGAAGTTCTCGTACATCACGGGTTGTCAGATCTACTCCAAGCAAGTTGCGAACGGTGACCCTCGTGCGGCAGATATCGACTATTTGATGAAGAAGTTTCCGAGTTGGCGCGTCAGCTTTGTAGACTCCATCACTGAGAAGAATGGAGATAAAGAGATTAACCGCTTCGATGGTGTGCTCGTGAAGGCTGAGGAGACGAAATTGTCGAAGTCTACCGTTATGAACTGCCTGGCAATCCCATTCTTGGCGAAGGTAAGCCCGAAAACCAGAACGTGGCGTTGCCCTTCACGCGCGGCGAGTACCTCCAGACTATCGATATGAACCAGGAGCACTATATTGAGGAATGCCTGAAGATGCCTAACTTCCTGGCAACCGCAACGAGTACCGGAGAAGAAGTTACAGTGATTGGCATGAAGGAGCACGTCTTTACGGGCCGTGCTTCGTCGTTGGCACGTTTCATGACGCTGCAAGAGCTGGTGTTCGTGACGCTAACCCAGCGTGTGCTGGCAAAGCCGCTTCGTTCGCGAATGCACTACGGTCACCCTGATGTTTTCGAAAAGTCATTTGTGGTCACCAGGGGTGGCGTGTCGAAGGCAAGCAAGGGTATTAACCTGTCGGAAGATGTCTTCAGCGGATACAATGTGACGCTACGTGGTGGCTTGGTAACGCACGTTGAGTTCATGCAATGCGGTAAGGGCCGTGATGTGACGCTGAGTCAGATTAACGCTTTCGAGGCCAAGCTTTCCAATGGTTGTGCTGAAAGTTGTTTAAGTCGTGAGGGCCACCGCTTGACCAATTCTCTGGACTTTTCGCGGCTGAACTCGATGTTCTACGGGCACTTTGGCTTCTACATTTGCAATGCCCTGACGGTGTTCTGCGTCTACGTGTATGCGTACTGCAAACTGTACGTCGCAACACACTCTGAGGTGGAGATGACGGCCATCATGAAGACAGGCAGTCTTGACTCTCTTGCCAGCGTGATGACGACGCAGTACCTGCTTCAGTTTGGTATGCTTACCACACTTCCGTTGTTCGCGACGCTCTTTGTCGAGTTTGGCTTCAAGCAGGCTGCTATGAAGGTTGTTGAGTTGATCGCAACTCTTGGCATCGTGTTTTACGTGTTCTTGACGGGAACGAAGGCGCACTTCTACGACGTTGCATTGATTCGTGGTGGTTCTAAGTACCGCGGAACTGGACGTGGGTTTTCAATCACGCGTGATCCGATGGTTAATTTCTTCAAGGAATATGGCGTTTCTCACTTTCGAAAGGCTGTCGAGCTGATTGGCGTGATGATTCTGTTCGGAATCTACGGCTCGTTCGACATTGGTTCTGATGCGCTCGATGAGTACTGCGCAACTGCAGACTTCGACTGTGACACTGACCCAGATTTAATCCCCTCCAACATCACGTCGTTGGCGGGATTCAGTAGCAAGTCGCAGAGCTACGGTATTGCTTCGTTCGCTGTGCTGTTCCTGGGTGCGTGTTGGCTGCTGGCACCCTTCGTCTTCAACACTGACGGTCTTGTCCTGCAAAAGTCCAAGGTTGACATCGCTAATTGGTTTGCTTGGATGATGCGCTCACGCCACAAGGACGACGGTGATGAAGAAGAAGCAACAAAGGATGCAAGCAGTGCTGCTTTGCAGCCGAAGGATAGCTGGGACGACTGGTGGAAGTCTGACGTCGACTTGATGGCGCCGTTGGGTCCGATGGGACGCCTTACGTACTGCATTCGTGAACTGCGGCATCCGTTGGCTATGTACTACGTTTTTATGACGGAATTTTCACTGGCTTGGTTTGCTCTGCTGTTCGGCGCGATGGGAGCCACATGGGCGATGCTGTGGTTCGAAACCGCGTACACCATTGTGTGTCCAAGCACCGGAGGTTGAAGTCATTGTCGATCCAAGGCATAATGTATATGGTGTGTGTCATCGGAGGCATCCTGCTTGTGCCATTGATCATCGGCTCGATAGCAGGCTGGTCTTTGCTCAAGTGTTTCACGTTCTCAATCTCGATGTTTCTGGGCTTCAACGCCATTGTGCAGTACGCACTGGCGTTCAACGGCGTGCTTGGCATGGAAGTGGCTATGTGGAGTCCGATGATGTCGCTTGGGTTTCTCATGGACATGATCGTCGGCCTGTTCTTGGTTATCCCGCTTTTCCTGATGTCACTGCTTCCGTTCATGCGCATTCTTCAGACACGTGCGATGTACAATGGTGGCTTTTCACGTGCACTGAGCTCCGGCTCTGAAGTTGCGGCATCGCTGTGTATTTTGCTTGGTTTGCTGGGTGGATTCATTTACGGCTTCATGATTTCCTTCCTTTACACCCTTGGATACGTGAATGAGTCAAGTCAAAATTTCCTGAACCGGTCGTTTTACTACTTCGTGACCAAAAAGCTGTCGAACGATGGTTCTGAAATGCTGAGCTACATGGAGAACGGCTACCTGAAAATCACCTGTGCGGCTATGAGTATTATTGCTGTTCTCATATCGCTGCTCATCGGCCGCGTTCTTGGACGGCGCGTGAATATGGCCATTGGTGGTGGCCTAATTTTCGTTTCAATCGGGCTTAACTTTATTCCGAGCACGTCAATTATCATCGTCTCGTGCGGTATGGCGGCGGCAGGTTCAGCCATGATGGCGATGAACTATTTGCTGTACAGCTATGAGATCTGCACCAAGGGCTGGCGTGGCAAGAGCGTTACCATTTTCTTAATGGGGTCTATGGTTGGGTACTTCGTGCACTCGCTGCTAATGGCAAACACGAACGCCACAACAATCAGCGAGGACTGGGAAAACAAGCCGATAAATATGTGGCGCTTCCAACCCCTTTTCGTACAACCTGAGCTAATCATCGCATTTTTCGGAGTGCTGTGGTTTGTCCCTGAAAGCCCGGTGTGGCTGTTGGCTCACAACCAAGAAGAGCAAGCTCGAGTCGTGCTTGTCAGGTCGCGGCGCCGCCAGAATGTGAACCCAGAGGTGACGGCTATTCAGAATGAGCTGGGTCAGAAGACCAAGGGGAACCACCTTGTCTTTCGGCTATCGTTGGTATTTTCTCTGCAGGCTGTGTTTGGTCTCATTATGTCCAATGCACTGCTGATTCGACGGACGCTCCAGATGAATGCCGATGATAGCGGCAACGCCAACAATTACTGGAGTGTTTATTTTGCACTGTGTTGCGCTACGGGCTTCGCGTTCGGCAGCTTCTTGGTTGACAATGTGAGACGCAAAACAATCTTGAAGGAGTTCTTGCCGTTTGTGTCGTTGATGGCTTTCACTTGCGGTGTTATCGGCGCTGTGTCGAAGGCTGATGGTGGTCTTGTGCAGACGCTGCTGTGTCTGCTTTACATATCTGCGGGCTTGAGCCTCATGAGCGTGACGTGGCTGGCTGCGTTGGAGATGTTCCCAGCATCTCGCCGCCCGCTTTACTGGACTTTGTCGCTGTGTGTATTTAACGCGTCACAGATCGTAGTGTATTTGTTGGATCCGTCCTTTGCGTTGGCGCACTTCATTTTGTCCGGCTGCTGCGGCTCCCTTACGATCGTACTCTTCATGTTCTGCGCTAGTACGAAACTGGGAGCTATCCAGACCAAGGCCGAGAAGAAGTATCAGCGATCTATGCGTGAGTCAGCTCCAGAGGAGACCGAAGAGGCTGCAGACGTGGACAATGGGCCGGATGAACTGCACAAGCAACAGACTCGCATTGCGCAGACGTCCGCGATGAACAGATCAGCAGGTACTGCGTCCAACCCGGCGGCGTCTGCTACAAAAGTCAATTTCGCTGCCTACTCGCAGGTTAGCAGCAGTGGTTTTGCCGGTCGAAGTGGCCCCTCCGCGAGCAGTGCGGCATCACACGCTCAGGCTAACGCCTCTCAGTTCGGCTTTAGCGGTGTCAATGTGACCCAGTACGGAGAGACCGTTCGTCCTGGGCCGAACTCGGGCAGCGATGCTGACCACTTCAGCTTCCGTCGCCTGGAAAGCTCCGAGGAGTCCCCAGGTCCTCGCAACCCGACGCAGCTCCACTACGGACTAAGCACGGGTCTGAGCGGCAACGAGCTCACAGGTTTCATCTGCCGAGTCGGCTAACACTGCGCACCACAGACTGGAGACGCGGCTGTCATCTACCTTTGACTTCGAGGCCGAGTTTGAAGCTGAGCACATTGAGGACATGCGCCAGGGCCAGATCGGCTACCCCCGTGGCCAACCTCGCTCCGTCTCTTTCCTGCAGTCGCAGAGGTACCCGGATGCCGACCTGCACGCAGAGACCCAATCTGTACGTCTGTAAGCTTTAGCAGCAGCGAGCAGGCTATATTATAAAGATACATATATATTCATAAACATTTTTTCCAAGCCTTATGCCATTTGGACGATCTCCACTTGAGCAAGACGAGTAGAACTATTGTGCTGTCTCCGCTGGGACTTCTGACCGAAAAGCCAAGTTTGAGTGACAGAAAAGGATAGTTGATGACAGAAAATGTCTGACCCAAACGAGGATACTGTAATTGGGTCAGTAACCTCAACAGGCAAATTGATGAGAGAACGCGAAAGCTCGATCAGAGGCAACAATTGCGACGACCTCAACACCTCCCGTAAGTGAGAAATGCATGTGGTTTGCATACACTTATCCAAGACGAACGGCAATCGCGTTTGACCTCGACAAACGGATTCGTGGTGATCGTGGCCGGCCTGTACGTCTGATAAAGACATCGGCATTTGTTTGTGCTGCGAGTGAGCCATGGGAAGCGTTCCACCAGGCAATCCTTGTGCTCCACCAGTAAAGCATCGAGAATGGATGGTTGGGCCACCCTGTCATTCTTATCGAGCATACGTCATGCACTCGTGGGGTTGGCCACAGCCTCTGCAGCAGATAAGCTCACATTGGAAAAAATAAAACTGTTACCTACCTACATGTACTCGGTGGGTCACCCGTTGGGGTCACTGGCTCGTTCTCGTTACCCAACTATCCTCGTTTGGGTCATGGTTGTCTCGTCAACTATCCTTTTCTTTATGTCACTCAAACTTGGATTGTACACCCAGTGCAAGTCTTTAATCGTGCATTAAACCAAACTTCAGCAGTAAAGTTATCGCGGTTTCGGTGGCTGTCACTGACAATGTCAGCTAGTCAACTTCCGGTCGTGCGACTGCAACGTGCTGTTAGTCGACGCCCGTTTGATTGGCGAGCTGCACATGCCGCGCGCTGTTCGAGGCTGCCATTGGTTTGGGGCAGACGTCCCGCATCACACCATCAGACTCGCCCGGTCTTGACGCTCGGAGACGAGTCCAAACACTGCAAGCCCATCTTGTTTCGGTTGCGTCAGCAAAGGTTGACAACTTCATGCCAACAATTGACTGCAATTGCCTGTGCCTTCCTGAGATCTCCTCCTTTGAGCTGATCAAGCTTTCGACGCATCTGCCACTGTTACAGAATTCTATGTCGCTCTGCTCGTGGCCCTCTGTGACGATTCACCAGCACAATCAAATGCCGATCGACGTGATTGGCGCGAGGCATGCGGAACTGCTGCCCATTGCGCAGGAACAGTGCCCCGACTTGCATGACCAGACCCCAAGCACTTCTTCCGCTGGTGCTTTCATGACTGCTAGCCGAGTGGTTGGCGGAGACGGTGGCGTCTTCAAGAACTCTGGAGACGACGTTCACGATGGCCAATTCATTCTCGCTTGAAAATTGAAGACAGTTCCCAATTCACCTTGTCGATAAAACTTACCACCGACACCACCGAAAGGGACGAGAGGAGCATGGCACAACGAGAAGCGAATCTGTCGACCCCACGCCTTAGCAAAAAGCTGCAAGTTGATGACGGCTCCGACTACTTCGAGACCAAGTCGCCCAACCAGATGGCCAAGTTTGAGGAAGGTGCCCTCCGCGAGGGTCCGCCTCCGGAACCGAAAAGCAAGAACTACTTCGGGTTCCTGTTCCAGTATGCGGGTGCCGGTTTGGTGTACAGTGCGCTGTACGGGCTTATTTACCCGTACCTGAACAACTATCTTCGCATGTCGGGTGTGGCCACCGCATCTGCTTATGTCCTCATTGCTCTGCCCTGGTCGTTGAAGACCTTCTTCGGTATCATCACGGATTGCTACCCGATTTTCGGCTACCGTCGCCGCCCGTACATGGTCATCGGCTGGGCAGTGTGCATGATCTGCAGTCTAGTGATGGCTGCGCTGCCCGAAGGTGATCCATACTACCCCGACAACTCGTGGGCATCACTGTCAGAATCGGAGCTTACAGCGGACCAAATCGCGCAGATCCATTACGACGCTCCTGATAGCGGAATCAAGTTCGTCTTGCTCATGATTGTCGCTAACCTCGGTATGGTGTTGTCCTTCACGGCTGCTGGCGGCACTTTGGTTGAGCTTTCACAGCGTGAAGGCGAGAAGAAGCGTGGTGACTTGCAGACGATGATATGGGTTGCACGTGACGCTGGTGGTGTTATCGCTTCAGCTCTTACTGGGTTTGGTCTCAACTCGGAGGACTACGGTGGCACTTTCGGTGGTTCCATTCGTGTCGGGGGTATCATGGGCATGTGCGCGCTCACCTCTTTGTCACAGGTGTCGTGGCTTGGTACTGCATCGAAGAGGAGCGCCAGGAGCGTCGATCCGTGAGAGTCGAGGTGGCCAAGCTCTTTGACTTGATCCAGTACCGTGTGGTGTACCAAGTACTGGCCTATCAGTTCTTTGGCAATATGTTTTCGTACGTTAGCGTGACGGCCGCCACGCCGCTACAGAGCGTTTGGTTGAGCATCTCACCGGTGAATAGCAGTGTGGCCACGATTATCTCGGCCTTTATCTCGATGGGCTCGCTCTTGGTGGTTCGACAGTGGGGTCTGAACTGGAACTGGCGTTGGATGATCGTGGTCGCGGAGCTTGGCGTCGTGTTCGTGGACTGCTTCCCGACGTTTTTCACTATCTGGGACGTCTTCCGTAGTCAGTGGTTCTGGCTCGGAGTGCCTCTCCTGGAGCAGGTGCCGACGAACATCGGCTTCATTGTGTCGACATACTGCATGGTGGAGATCATGGAGGAGGGCAATGAGGCCGCCTTTACGGCCTCGTGGTGGCTGTTTCCAGCCTTGCATCTCCGTTTGCCACGGTCATCACCAAGAACATCGACGCTAACTTCGATATCGCCACGGCCGATCTCCAGCGTGATGACACAACGGTGCGCCAGCAGGTCACCTACGCATACCTCTGCTCGTACGCCTGCAAGATCTTCTCTACGTTCTTTGTGCTGCTCATTCCACGACAGAAAGCTGAGACCCAGGAAATGCGCCGCACGGGAGGCAAGAGCAAGCTTGTGGGAATCATCGCTGTCATTATTATCGCCTTCACCTACGTGTGGACCATTCTCACAAACATCATGTCCATCTTCCCTCGACATCGTGCTACCAGATCGCCGGCGGCGATGGTTGCTCTTAGATCAGAATAGTGTCGATCACGACAGAGTTGCTTATCGACTACCCCACGTACTACGTTCGTTTGTACCGGTTGCGTCAATACATGGACATCTTTTCTAAATTTGGCTCGATTTCGAATACTGTCGTGGTAAGATGCATTGGATGCCACACTCTGCATCAACCGCATGAGCCCGGCCTCTGCAGATTAGGTATTGTGTTACGAGAAAAGCCAAAATGCCTAATCCAAGCTTCCGGAAAATGCCTAATTAGACAGCCGAAAATTCAAAAATCAGGTTGAAATCAGAATTTCACAGTCGAAATTTTGAAAATTCAACGAAATAGCACTTGATGAACCCCAGATCCTTCGTTTCTCTTGTAAATAGATGTCAATACCGTATACTAGATTTCCTACAGCGCACTTTTCTCCAAAAGCACACCTTAGCTAGCCAACCAGCGTGCAGTAAATTGTCACCGCATCAAGTAAGATCTCCTAAACCACATCAAATCTCGCCTGCACCACCGACGAAATTGCTGGTTCTCGTGAATTGCGTTCACGAGAACCGGTTTGCTTTTTATGATCAACGATACTTTATCATGCCAAAGCTACTGCGCTACATGCCATGTAGCATGCCACACTTAAAGCAATGCCACCGGTACGGGAAAAGAAAAGGAAATATCACCCTGTGTGGAGTTTGACAACGACCAGTGCCTACGCGCTCTGGAATTTGGGGGAAAATGTAGCTTTTTCTCAGTTTTTCCCGCTACCGGTGGCATTGCTCTTAGTTGGGCACAATCAAGGGTAAACTAGGACAACGGTGTCCGACATCCAGAATTTTTTGTGAGTTGCTATTTCTTATCTACAGACAACGACGGAGAACACCGTCCCCCTGACATGGATTCCAAGTCATTAATAATTTGTAAACAATTTCTGATTGGCTCATTTAGCTGAGGGCAATGCATATACAGTACAGATTTGGTTCAGAAAACTAACATGTTCATTGTGCATTGAAAAGAACAGTGATTGGCTGACTGGAGGCGCCAGGGTCGAGTTTTTGTGGGGGACGGATTTTTCCGTCGTTGTCTGTTTTCAAACTCACTGTTCTCGATGTACCTGCACCTTTCTTAATACCTAACAACCCGACACCTTCAATGTTCCTGCCGTAGGAATTAGGAAATCTAGAATACGGTACGCGTCCTGGACGCCTGGAAGTGTAGGCACCGGCAGCATGTCCGCTATGCTATGCAGCTGCGTACTTACTTGCTCCGTACGATAGTGCTGGGAAATAAAGAGGTTCCGGGTTGATCAAAATTCTGATAGCTGGAGTCGAAACCTTCTTGAAAAGCATATAATAAAGCTTGGTGAAAGCATGCGCTTGGAGGTGCTAATTCTCTACGCATGGACCATCATCCGCATGGCAGGCCGGAAAGAAGCGCGGCTTCTCGGCCTTCGACGGCGGTATGACGAGCTCGCAGCCTGGACGTAATGGCGCTGTGTTCGGAAAGTTGCAACGCCAACACTCCTGTATAATTAAAATATTGGTCTGGCAATTCGTCGAGCATGTACACCTCGGCCCAGCACGACGAGCTCATTCGCATCTTCTAACTTGGTAGCGCCTTTCGCAAGCAGCTCGTCAGTGTCGAGGTATGAAATATCGCGACGACACCTTGAGGCTGTAGTGCTTTTGTTCGTTATCGGCTTGGCACACACGGTTGAGAGGTGTGTATCTCAAAGCGGGGAAGAGTATTCATCGTAGATTGCTGGTAAATTGCACAGTGAGAGCGTTTGATCTGGTCGCTTTAGCGACATCTGAGAGGCACCCATACTGAAACCAAGTATAAATGTGGTGCCTAATCTAAGATCTGGGCCCGCCCCATACATTTCTATCACCTGAGCCTTATCTGATGGCCCGGGGGAACCTAGTCTAAGTCAATTAGGCTCCTAGGCACTAATGCCTAATCTGCTGATGCCTGTCGATAGGGCTCACACAGCTTGATGAAATGTGTGGCCAAGCTCGCTGGTCGAATTGGAGTTCGTTGTTCGTTCTGATGCATGTATTGCTGATGATCCGGATGAATGAACTTGTGACTAAGGTTACAACACTGCACGCAGTTCTACCACCAGCCTCATTCTTCGCCAAGCAGTCATCGACACCCACCGCAGCGATCACCACTACGAAGCGTGTTCTAATTCGAACGAGAGGGCACGCGAGCGTTCGAGGATCGCCAAGGTACAGTAAGTACCCCGAATGATGCAAATATGCATTCATGACATTCAAGAGCTCTCATTTCTCGACGCTCGACTTGATAATCAGCATGTTGGATAGTCACCACGGAAGATCGGCTCGCTGATTGTGATGTCTTCGTTCGGCCCGATCTCTCGCGACGACCGTGTCGATCAGCCAACGCGGACAATCCCTCGCCTGCCGTTAAAACAGCGTCGGCTTCCCAACTTTTAAATTTTGCAGATTCCCTTGGCCCGATCAGTCAATTAATTTCCCATCTCTGGTCCGACCAGTGGACGAAATCGCAATGGATTGCCATCTCTTCGCTTGGAAAATGCACCACCACAGAATGGATAGTACTTGAGGCGGTCGGCACCATACTATGATCCGTGTCCAACACTGGGTCGGGAAATCAATGGAGGCCAGTGCGCGAATATCGGCAATGAGAAAAAGTAGGTAGATTTTTTCCAACTGACGCAATACTTGCAACCGCCAACTGGCATCGGTTTCTCAACGACTCCTACGAGTGCGAGTCCATGCTGACCACGATGCGAGCAAAGGCACCAAACAGGCGTTCACATCGATGAAAAACGTAGCTGATTTTACAATTTCGTACTCAGATGTTCAGTCGTAACGACGACGGCGAGCTCACGTCCTTTGCCCAGCTTTTGCTGTTTTGAGCCATGTGTTATTATGCATGGGCGGGCTTTGTTCAAGCCACAATGCCTCGACCAGATGTCGCTCGCTCGCTCTTCGACTCACTAACATTCAACAGTACAGTGAACCGGTATTTGCAGCCACCGCTCTTGGTGGTCTGCAACCTCCTGCGGTTTTCTCCTCGCCCGTTCCTTTCGCACAACCAGTTGTTGTCAGTCGAAGACACACCCCTTTGGATAAGACAGGCTCGTCGTCTGCCTCTTTTGTGCAGTGTAGTCGTTTCGCCCGACAGACCAAACCAATCCAGTACTTGTGTTCGTACGCTCGCCAGCCGAGCCTTGCAACGTCCCATTCATTCCCCCACACGTCGCTTCTCGAGAGAATCAATCGCCATGGCTCGATCCGTCATGCTGTTTATCGTCCTGGCAGTACTGCTAAACGTCACGACCGCCAACTTTGAGGCCTTCGCAGCTAGCTCCAGCTCCACGTCCGAGTGCTGCAGCACCTGCATCGGCAAAACCTCCAATACAGTGTACGACTACGACCCGGTCATCTACGCACAGTGCTCGAACGTCACGGACGGGATCTGCTGCTTCGACTGCGGCAGTCTCGGCGACCCGCAGTACGGCGACACCGTTTCGTACGCCGAGGACGGCACCACCGCAACGGTCACGACCGGCACGTACATCTCCTTCACATGGAGCGACGTGGCCAACGTCACGTACATTTCGCTCAAAAGCGGTCAGAAGAAGACCAAGACGCCGACCGTGTCGGACACCAAGGCGACCGTCAAGTCCAGCACCATCCTCATCTGCGCCAGCTCGGCAGGTACCATCTACTTCCGTGGATGGGGCACCGACACGTGCCGTGAGGCGTCTCAGGAGTACTCGGTCACAGTCGAGGCCAGCAACTCGAGCACCACCACGTGTGACTCGAACGACGTGGTGGTCACGACTGACTCGTCGTCTGGCTCGACGTCTAGCTCAGCAACGCAGGACGCAACGGTGAAGGACTGCAATGCACAGAGAGCTACGATCGACACGGTGGACGGTGTGCAGACCTGTGTGTGCGTGTCGGACTGGTCCAACCCGCCCAAGTGCGACCGCTGGCCAGTGTGGAAGTGGCTCGTGACCATCGGAGGTGGCGTCGCCGCACTGTTTTCCATCATCATCTCAGTACGAGCCTTTGTCAACGGCCGCAAGAAGAAGCAGGATGAGGAGATCCAAGAGAACCTGGCGCCCATGGGCGCCAAGAGCGACGTCGAGACGCTGTCGGTGACCCCGGACCGGGGCTTCCAAGGCGCGACGATGGCGCCGTACAAATACGACCCTGAGGTCGATCGCACCCCTGGAGGAACTCGGAAGCCGGATGAGCGCGAGTTCACACTCTAAATAGTCGCAGCCAACCCGGATAACGTTATTGCGGAGTCAGACTCGGCCCGTCGTTGAGCGAACTAGTTAGCTTTCCCACTCCGACGTTTCTTGACTGTCGACGGCAGGTCCAAAGGCAGGCAGACAGGAAGCGGTGAAATTATGTGCAATATACATTGAAGCAGCGCTGTTGTCAAGCTGGCAGTGTCTGGTGAGAGATTGTCCGTTGAAGCCCTTAAGTCAAATCTGCCAGCGCTAAAATGCTCCACCAAAACCCCGGTCAGCAGCAGCGCCTGGATGTGAAGCAATGTGAGCGGTTCCATGGGGGCGGTGTCGACACGAATTTGCTACTAGTAAAGGACAGATCGACGCTCCTCGTAGCCCTGGAGCTGAACTAGAACAATACAGAGGTTTACAATTGACATCGAATTTTCTGCCACTCTCATGTTCGGACGGATAGCTAGCTGCAAAGAGCTCAAGCTCAACAGGCATCCGTAGCATGTCTGATATTTCCTCCGCTATGAAGACCACGAGCCGTAGTATTTTAGTTGCTACTGTTCGTCGACACTTCCTTTACTAGACATATAAGTCAATTGAAAGTTTTACTAGGAACCTCACTCACAGGAGTGACATGCACCCTAAGTTCGTCACGGAGACTTCCACAGAGACCTCGACCATTGCATAAGGTGCTAAAAACCTCTCAGTAGCCCTCCCGAGTTTTTCACAATGTGACACAATCCTCTGCAGCCGTGTATTTGAAGGATTTATACTAGTACTTACGTTTTTTCAACACGTGCTGCCAAACAACAGTGTCTCGAGAATCTCGAGGTTGACGAAAAAATGCCGAGCTTTGCTGCAAACTCACGAAGTACATCAGAAGTTAAAGGAATCTGCTATTGCCAACAAACCTGCGCTTTTCATGCAGGGTGAATGAAAATCTCTATTGAGTGACGTTACTGGAACAACCCCATTTTCAGGAGAACCTCTAAAACAGCACGTAGACGATGGCAGACGCGATGGTCATCACGACACTTGCACCTGGCAGCACCATACATGCGGCTGATGACCCGGATGCGGTTGATGATGCCGAAGAATCGGACGCAACCGATGAGTCAGTTAAACTCGATCCACCCACAGTAGAATCGCCAACATCCGCCGATGTTGCAGACCCCACTGATGAACCTTCAAGGGAAGAAGCTGTTGTCGATGAGTTGCCTGACACAGCGGACGACGAAGCAGCATCAAGTCCATTTGTCGATGAAATGGAAGTCGCCTTTGATCCAGTAGAGCTTGAAGTAGCACTGGTGCCTGTAGCCGAAGCAGCAGCAGCAGCGACAGACCCTGTAGACTTAGTGGTGGATGATGCCGATGAACCAGTTGTACTTGAAGTGCTGCTCGTCGATCCCGGGCAGACCAAGATCTCACCGCTGCACATCTGTCCGCTGGAGCAGTCGCTCATAGAGTACACACAGCTCATGGAGCAAAGCTCCGCCGACTTGGAGGTGTCCGTGGTGCACGTGCAGCTCTGGCCACACTCAGACATGCTAGTGCCGTCACCAACGCGGTTGCAAAGGGAGTTGCAGTCTTCAGAAGTTGAAGCTCCACTTGCCGCAGAGCACACGCGACGAGCGCAGTTGCCCTGGGTGGACTGGAGGAAACGCCCAGTCGAGCCTTCGACGGAAGCAGAGGCCAACGCAAACAAACTCAGGATCACAGGGACGACGCGAACCATTGTGGCTTGAGAGTGAGAGCGATGATGCTGGGTCTTGAAGAAGGCAGGCGTCCACTCCAGTAGGAATTGGAAAATGAGGTTTGCTGGTAGAAGAGCGTGTGTTTTGTATGCAGGCGTGAACCTTCACCTGAACTATTGGAGCGGGTAGTAGATGACCCCTCGACATCTTAGCTGCCATACACATGTACTGCACAGTGAAAAGTTCATCTATGCCTCAAATCGCATGTCACCACACCAGGATGACATCAGACAGCGCCAATGAAGCTCTGCTCAGATGTAAGCTGGCGGAAGAGGATGGTATCGGATGCATTCGAACTTATACCGCAGCACTTCCATCGCGAATGCCACATGTATTAGACGAAGTGGTGATACGTTTACCGTACTATGTATCATTCTGGTGGCGAGATGCGAACTAGCAACTGTCCGGGGTTCAAATGAACCGGCTGATGGAAGTCAGCGCTTTTGACAGCAAATTGTAGTGGTACCACTAAAACGGTACACCCCGATATAGGAATACCCTGAAACTGAAAAAAAATCGATTCCCAACGTCACCTCAATTGAGGCAGTCAACCTCCAAATCACAGCTAACTATTTGTTGCAAGGAGCTCACCAATGCCGTCGCCAATTAAACTTTTCGAATTTCGCTCACCAACGCCTAAAAAAGCTGCATAGTTGTCAGCACTACATGCAACGGGTATTTATCAACAGTGATCCCTTTAGCGTCAAACAATTCACCACTGACCCTAACGGGAGCACACGTTTTTTAGCATTTTCTACACGTGTACTTGGTATATCCTTGGGAAACTCAATCTAACTATGTGGACTTCTATAACATTTTTCGGGGTGATTTGACTTCGTGCCGACACTGTACGAGTGGCATAAGGATTTGTGAGCTGGTTTCGTGAAATCCAGCGATTATTCCGAGAGGATTGGGGAATACACAAGGACAGAAAAGCCGGCTGTTGTTGCTGAGACCGGAAGGTGTAGAGGCTACTATTAAGCGTATACGGCTTTGACGGTCTGCTGTTGAGAAGAATACAGTAAATCCGTAAAACTGCGCCGGCTATGAGCAGATCTGAAGCAGCTGGTTTCGGTCATTTATCACAAGATGGGGAAACAATCGCATTAAATGACTGAGCTGAACTGCCCCCGTAAGCCACTTGTCTATTTTGTGAAATGATGGACTTAGTCGTTTGAGCGAACGTGGGCTGATGATCCGGTTCCGTTCCGGTATTACACAATACGAACTCAGAACTAAGCAGATAGAAATTCCTTTTGAAACTTTGCAACTTACTGTCACACTTTTACGTTGGACCTAGTCTTGGTCGTCATCTTCAATGGTGGCGACGCATTGCTGCAGACAAATACACTTGAACAAATATATCATTCGGAGATAACCTTGAACTTCATAGAAGCTGTCACTCCAGCTTTTGCCTGCAAATAGCAGCTCGAGGATAACGAGACACCATAATCCGCATGAAGTACTATCCCTTGGCGTGCACCAGTTGATTCATTCGTATACAATCTCATTTTGCATCTGTAGCGGCTCGATCGTGAACTGGACACTGCGTATCACTGTCTCAAAGTTTTCCTCGTCCTGAAAAGGGTCGAATACGTAGCAAACTTGCGTGTGTTTGTCTAGCAAGAACGACCCCCAGTGATGGCCTAAGTTGATCACGCACATCACGCGCTGATTATGGCTGTCAAACGCGCCAAATCCACCAGCAGTGCGCTTCTTCGACGCGAGCGCTATGAAATCATGATAACTCGGATTCACCACTCCAACTCCCGGATACATTTCCTTCAATGCCATCATCCCTGCGATTATGGATGTACTGTGCAGCCATAAATCCTCACGGTAATCCAACAGCATGTATCCAGTCATCAGTTCGCCCCCACGCGTAGTTCACCTAAATTCATTGTCTCTATGTCATCCTTGTACATTCGCTGTAGATCGTTCAAGTACATATATAGTTAGATCTCAATGTCATGTCCGGTGCTCTCCCGTAGATAGAAGTTACTCACCTTTGTAATCTCGCACGTGTCCTTGAATGGGTCTCTCAAGTAGCTAACGTGCCATTCGATACTATCAATCCAGTTTAGTGTGAACTGGACGAGACACAAATAATTGCGTGCATTGATGATGCTGGTCATCCTTCCAGCTGATCGAGCGTTGCAAAGCCGTAATCGCCCCAGTATGCAAGCAGGTCGTAGTTGCTCCTGTTGGTGGCTATAATAGATTCGATCGCTTGCTGAATTTTGTCCAGCTGAGGGATACCTAGTATCTTGGGCGTACTTTGGCCCACATCGTACTCACAAACGGCTAACGGGTGAGAGACTGCAACGTCAGGTAAATCCAAGGTATCCACCATGGCTTTTGCACTATGCATACTGTAGGCGCCAGACAACAACGCAGCCACATCATCCAGCCCCACCTTGCACCCCTTTTGCCAGCTCTAATGTTTCTGGCGAACTCTCTGGCTTCTTTGAGTTCTTGTCTACCAATTGCGCGACGCTTCTCCCGTCGTGTCATTCCGGAGATACGTGGGGGCGATGCAAATGTGAACGGCGCATCCTTCGTACCAAGTACTGGCGTTCTGGGTGTCGGGTTATCCGGTACCGTTCGGGTTGCCTTCGGTTTGATTCCGGTGTTACTTGATGTTGAAGAAGCGATCTTGACTGTCGAATTGTTTTCGTCGCCCTCTCCATGTACTGCTGAATCAACAAGAAGGTCGGTTTGAGCTGATGCTACTTCATTTGGCTCATCAGATGAATCTGCATGCCCCCGTCGTGCGCAGCCACATAGCCGTTTTGATCGTTAATGTGTTCCAGCGTTGGAGAATTGGATCTACTTCGGACAAGTTGCCTTGTTGAATAGGAGGTACGAATGAGAGCTGCGAAAGTTGAATAGATCCCACAGAAGACACTTGTGAAAGGCCAGGAAAGTCGTCTCGTCTCGCCGCTGTCTCCACAAAGTCTGGCACGTTTCCGGTCTGCAAGGCCTCGTAAAAACCTTGCATCCACTCTAACGCCACACGGTACGTCGGTGTAGATTGCAGTGCCATGCGATCAATAATTTTCTCGGCAAGAGCCTTAGCCTGAATGTACTTGTCTGTAGTTCTCACGGCTGGTTTATCCCGGTTCGTAGCGCTCGTGATTTGTTGACCCACCAGGGCCGACGTCACTTTCATCAATGTTGTTGACTGGGTTGTGAAGTATCCATCGGCCTGAAAATGCCTTCAGTGGCGGGATAACAGTTTCATAGTTGCACCTCAACCGAAAGTGCATAACGTGTCTGCTCGGCAGCAAGCACGTCTTCATGAAGATGCAGTTGCACAGCGAAGTCTACAGACGCACACGCACGGTTAGAAATGACCCCGCGGATGAACCAAATCAGAACCAAAAACACCGAACACGAACAGAATGACCAACTCGTACCTTTGAATCAACCACGTGAGTGCTACCGGTGCCTGGGCGTCTGAGTGTGGCTTTTCCCGCAACGGAGAGATCGATATCGTAGTCAGCAAGAGGTCCAACTGCAATTGCGTGCTGATCAGCGACTAGCTTCAGTGCGTATTCGCTAATCTGCAGTGCCAATGCAGCAAGCTCTGAATCTTCGCCAACAACGGGCGGACGACTACCAACCTGGTGGAATTGAGCAACATATTCATCTTCGGCGTAACATTGCAGCTTTATCACGGTTGATATCGACTCGTCCAGCGTAAACGACGGCTTAATCACTTGCTTCAGCTTCCCCACTTGCACTCCAAGCGGTTGTTCGTGTTGTTCCGAAGATGCGTGATGCTACCTCTCTTGAAAGAGACCCATTCATCTTGGTTGTTGTCCCAGTTTCGCAAAAAAACTGATACATAGCATGACTTTCGTTGCCTCCCAGCTTGACAAGCAGAGCAGCTTTGCAATCATCATATTCCTTTGCAGATCTCGCATAAACAAGAGCCTTCATGATATCTTTAACCGCCTTCTTCGCTTCTGGAGCTAGCCTTACCACCTGCTTTTTCAGCCACGTGATCACGTGCCATTGGCAAAGTAGTTGGCGTGCTTCAGGAAATGCTTCTTGAAGAACCGCTTTCTCGTGGATCGCCTTGTCCGTGACGAATACACGGATATTACGATGAGTGGGGTTGTGATTCAGGAAGCTCTTGATGGCAAGAAGCAGGTTTGGCTTTTCCTCGCTCTCTACAAACGAATGAAAAACATATTGACCCTACAACACAGGAACCTTTAGATAAAATGACAAGAGCAAAATTGATCAAACTGCATATACTACTATCATACCTTGCCGAATACATCATGTACAGCAAAGCTAAATAACTTGTACCGGTTAGCGTTGGTGTCATGAGTCGAATCAACTAGGACGACCTCTGGGAACGCTCGAAACACACGCTTCATGCGTGCACTCTGAAACGTTACCACCCGAGCAATCTTCGACTCAGCGTCAACCATAATTTCAGCAACAGATCCGTCCTTAGGATTGCAAAACGCATCCAGAACCGCAAGTGAACGCTGTGCGTCAGTTAAACCGCCACGCTGCTGCTTTTTAATCAGCTGGACCATGTTGTGAACGTCGCGAAGCGTGGTATGCTTGCCTGCACAGATACCAGATAAGTGTCAGCACACATAATCGAAACCGGAAGCACACCATAAGCACACCAATCTCGTACCTGATTGTTCTCGAAGATACTCCGTTATCCCTTTCACATGCGCGCCAGCTTTGTGCATATTTGCGACGTCAGAAGTAAGGTGCTGGTCATCGATTGTACGATTCTCGGCGTAGTGATACCATTGGTGCTCGGTGACGTAGTGGTCATGAAAGCCACTTGCATTCAAAGCTACGAACCATCCGGAACTATTTGAAACCACCCGCGCATTTTCTTGAGCTGTGCACTTCTTGTATCAAACTTGCGGTGTTGCCTCTTTCCCGTTCCGCGCGGTGGCTGCGAGCGGGCATGGGTACACTTGAACGTCTTGCAATACGGACTCCACTCCTCCGGGATGTAAGAAATGCCCTTGCGCTTCCCACTACGTCCTGATCATCTCCAGTGTTTTCGATTTCACGATCAACTGCCTTCCGTATCTGTTTGTTACGGCTGGCAACAGAAGTGCTAGTGCGAGACGCAAACTGCTGATAGGTTTTAGCTTGAAATGCATCAAAAGCCTGGTGGAAATCATCCAAGAGGTCCCCGAAGAGGCATCCCTTCCAGGAAGGCGCCATCTTCTTTGCTCGAAGCTACGCCAACAAGGACGTTGTCATCACGGGCTGAGTTTGCCTTCCGGTTTGGCTTTCGGGTCACTTTCTGATGTCGTTTTGGTGCTGTTCCGGGCTTCTTCAGATATCCATGATCAGAGCGATCAGAGCTGTCCTCATCACTGCGCGCTCCAGAATACCCTCTCTCGTCTGGTTTGAGCTGACAGCCGACCCTGCCTCGCTTCCAGTACCTTCGTCCGCACATTCATCATGGTTCACGTCACGTCCACTATCTTCATCATCTGCACCGTCGTCCTCGTAATCGGAGTCACTGCCTGATGCCTCCACTTGCTTGTCCACTTCATCAAACTGATCGAAAACCTCGGCGAGCATATTTTCTTCAGTACTCGAACGATCACCACCGCCTGAACTATGCATTGGTCTTGAATCTGTATCTTGCATATGACGCAGTAGTGTAGCTTCCCAACGCCCTTCGTGCAGATCGGCTTTTTCATGCTTGTCTTCATCATGCTGGGCTTGGAGGTTCTTCGCCGTCCGCGTTCGCTTTTTTACACCGTTCATGTCCAACTGCATATCAATCGCCGAGCGTTTAGCCTTTGCAACACGCTCGGCGTTGTGAGCAGCTAAAACGCCTTTGTTGTAGACGGGCATGCCGCAGATGTCCCCTCGTACAGCCTCAGATCTTTCACGGTGGAGTGCCTCGCGTGGTGACTCAGCGAGTGCACTGCGGTTTGTCTCGACAGCACGTTCTTCGAGCAACTGGTCGGCTTGTGGAAATGAGGACTGGACGAGAAGCCTCGGCGGCACTTGCTTTCGGTATCCTGGATACGCGGGAGGGTCCTGCAGGATCAAGAATGTCAACCGAAACAATATGGCGCCGTCAGAAGCCCGATTCTCGAATACGCAAAGAACAAGGTTGACATGTAGAGAGACTTGCCATGACAGCCTGACGGGATGCACGCAAGCGCGCTACTTGCGAGCCACATATGACCTTCACTCTGCTCCCCTCTCTGTTTCAAGGGCGATCGTCGAATGCCACTCATTTGGGGGCAAAACCACGAAATTTCAGCCGAAATTTAAGATTCTAACATTTGCGTGGACCACACCGTCCAGAAAGTATTTTATCTTCCGCTGCAGAAAAAGGAAGTGAAAACCGGCTCTTTAAGGGACCGAAAAGAGACCGAAAGAAACCACATTTGAACAGAAAAATCTCGGATTTTCCGGTCTCAGTAGCGTTTCCCAGAAAAGCCGGTGTCAATTCAGACTTGACCTGGACGAAGGTGAATTTGCAATAGTTAAGAAACCTTTGGAGGAATGTCTGATATTCCATATCACGTCAGAGGAGATTTAGTAATGCTTACTTTGCTTTGTAAACCACGCGTGCCAAGTTGGTCATCAGGAACCGACAATTAATTCCATTTGAGCGGGTATTCCAAGTCTGGGGATCACTAATGAGGGGTTCGTCTGTATGAGATTTGTCTGTCTTAGTTGTGGTACCACGGATTTTAACACTACATACTGTATAATAACAAAATACTCGCAAAAACCTTAATGCTGCATCGGCTACTATATTCCTTGCCAGCACGGATGTATCTTATCGCGATTGCTGCACGAACATCTGACCGAATATCCCACACCCAACGGTGTCGTACTGAAGACAGATCGGGGACGTAAGATTCGCTAAGAATTCTCGTACAGTATAGGCAATCCTCTTCTTAGCGGTATTCATAGTATGACATATTATGGGATACTGTGTTATATTCATACCCTCTAGTTAGTGCTGAGAAACCCCGACTGTGGCATATAAAACCAAGTCAAAACTTCCTCCGACCTCTAGATTGTGTTTTGCAATTCATACCCCGCATATCACTAAATAGAGGTGCTTAATTGTCATTCCATGTAGCACGTCCGAAGAAGACTGTTGCTGCCCTCTTTACGCCTCCTAACGCACTCTGAATCGTTCGGAACCTCACTGCCACGGATAGCACGGCCATCACATCTGCATAAGTAATGAGCTTGGCCATCCACTGCAGTCGCTCCTGTAGTTCTTGGCAGTAAGGTCTGCGGCTGTTACTACCGTATCAGCTATATCTTGCAGGTCTTCCTCCTGCTCGTTACACTCAATGATATCCTTCTCAACCTCAGCGCTGCAAAACTTCTCGTCCGTGGGATCAAGTTGGGTTAAGCAGCTCGTCAGCAGACATCGATCGGATCCTTCGCATTAGCCGCGACATCATAGAGGTACGCTCGTTCGTGATTGCGTCCTCTTCCTCTGGATTTTTATACTCACAGCTGCAACATTATAGCAAACGCGTATGCTTAGCAGTTTACGAAGACCGACGACGGTATCGCGTCCCAATCCCCCACGCTCCTAAGTTGAACCACGATGTCGCCTCCAGTATTGCCAATTGTTCCTCTTTCACGGTACAATCTTTGACAGTGATTCCTGTTACTAGTGATAAATAGCCTCTTCCCAAGGCGATCACTAAGAAGAGGATTATCTGCAGCAAGAGGTATCACTATCAAAGATTGTACCGTGTAAGCGGTACAATTGGCATTGGTGCAGCTCTGGTGGTTCAGCTTTTTAAATAGGAGCGTGCGGGGGCTACGTGGAAGCATATGCGTCTGCTAGAATATTACAGCTGTGAGCACGAAGATCTTGAGGAAAAGGACGAAATCACGAACGAGCGTACCTCTATGATGTCGCGGCTAATGCGAAGGATCCGACGTCTGCCGACGTGCTGCTGAACCCACCCGACAACAACTCCATCGCGGAGGATCCCACATACGAGGAGTTTTATAGCTCTTGAGGTTGAAAAGGACATCAATGAGTGTAACGAGCAGGAGGAAGACCCGAAAAGAGATAGCTGATACGGTGGTGACGGCCGCAGACCTTACTGACGAGGAACTACAGGAGTGACTGCTGTGGATGGCCAAACGTTTTATTCATTCAGATGCGATGTGCGTGCTATCCATGGTATTGAGAGGCTTCCGAACGATGCAGAGTGCGTTTTGAGGAGGTAAACATGAAGTGAGGGCGTAAACAGCAAGTGTCTTCTTCGGATGTGCTTCACGGAATGGCCCACTTCAATAGTTGAGTACCTCTATTTAGTGATATGCGAGGTATTTGTATCACAAAACACAATCTTGAGGTCGGAGGCACTACGGTCATTGGGAGAGGGTCTCTCAGCACTAACTAGAGGGTATCACAATATAGGATACCACTAAAAAGAGGATTGTCTGTGGTGATAAATAGACTCTTCCCAAGGCTTTCACTGAGACGAGGATTGTCTGTACAAAATCAATTTTGTTGGCCTATGGTCGTCACACGACCACGATATCACCATGACCGGAATGATACGCCGAGCGAATACATATCGGTATTTTTTATCTTCGCTCCTTGCAAAGGATATCCATGATACTGACGATGGACGCTGTTTACGTACTCGATTTACGTGTCGCTAGAAACGATACCCCGTGCCAACCGATTTGTGAGCGCTACAGCTTATACCGAAAATGTATGCAAAGTGTCCAATACTTTGCATAAAATGAAACCGCAAAAACTAATTTGTTTTGAAACAGCGTTCATGCTCAGATGCATTGCACCACAGACACGATGCATAGAGAGTATGCAGGTACTAATAGGTACAGTATCACTTCTACACACCTCTCCCAGCCCGAGTGAACACCACCATGTCTATCAACCAATCAACCAATTCCTGAATGTTTGGGGTTGAGATTAGTTGACCCAAATCCCAAGCAAGAAAGGTGTGCTGAGTGACCGACCTCCTGTAGCTCATCAAGATGACACTTTCGCGCCCTTCGTCGTTCTTACTTTCCGCCAAACCCATCGACCTCACACTTGATACATATTCTGTAAAAGCTTTAAAAAATCATCTACTACGTCTGATCGATCCACTTCGACGATGAAGCCAGCCCAGTAGGAATATGTTTCGTGCAACACCCAAAGTCCATCGCAGTCCAGTTCCTTCCCCATCCCAACCGGTGGTCTAGAAGCTCACATTTGCTCGCTCCACCTTTGCTCGTTCGTACTTAGGCGGAAAACCACCTATATTCAGCGACACTTCGTGTTATCCTCCCGGCCAAGAAAGACTAGACTATAGTGTAGCCTCATTCCGAGATTCGCGACTCTTTTGCCATGATGGCGTTCTCTGATCGCCCGAGTCGCAAGGCCAAACGCACGGACGTGGACTACGCCGTACTGTCGTCGGGTCAGCAGATCCCCGAGTACTCGACCGAGGAAGAGGACCCCTGACTCGGAAGACGAAAGTTACGGTTCGAACAAGAAGAAGCGCCGCAAAAAAGTGACAGGGGGACTGCTTTATCTGCCAGAAATGGTCTCGCAGCACCATGCTACAGTGTGACAGCTGCTTCCGACTGTAGGTTGACAGCACTTTTTCTGATGTCTAGACAGCCCAAACACATTCCTTAGATCACTAAGTCACTATTACAATTTTTCGTGCATTCCGTTGTATATGCACAATGCACACAGGTACCATGCCGCCTGTGGGCGACCTTCCAGTCGGCGTCCATACTCGGGAATACCAGTTGCTATGAGTGTCTGCAAGAAGCCAAGGTGAACTCCATGAGTACGCTGCCTCGCAAGAGGCTCGACTCGGTCGCCGACTTTGTCAAGGTTCTCAAGAAAGCCAAGAAAATCGTCGTCATTGCTGGGGCTGGCATCAGTGTGTCTTGTGGTATCCCGGACTTTCGATCGAAAGACGGGATCTACGCCATGGCACGCAAAATGGATGTGGTGCTACCAGAGCCAGAGTGCTTATTCCAGATTGAGTACTTCCGTGATGATCCGGCGCCGTTCTTTGAAGTGGTACGCAACGCCTTCGCGCACTCGCCACTGCCGTCCCCCACGCACCGCTTCTTAAGATTGCTGCAGGATAAGAAGAAGCTCTTGCGCGTGTATACACAAAACATTGATGGCTTGGAGGAGGCTGCTGGGGTGACCAAATGCATTCCTTGCCACGGCAGCTTCGCTTGGTCGGCTTGCATGCGATGCAAGAAACGTGTGCCGACAAGCGAGTTGATGCCTGTCATTCTAGCTGGTGTCATTCCTACGTGCTCGGAAACGAATTGTCGAGGTGTACTCAAGCCTGAGATCACGTTTTTCGGCGAGATATTGGCTGATAAGGTGAGTACAACCATCACGAAAGATCGTCTGCAGGCAGATCTACTTCTCGTTATCGGGACTTCGCTAAAAGTGGCGCCTGTGATGGAGATTCCGGGGTACATGCCCACCCACATCCCTCAAGTGGTAATTAACAAGACAGCTCTCAAGAAGAAGAAACTTAAATCAAAGCGGATCTCGGCCGCAGGAACAATGCGTCAAATGAATGGAAACAAGAATGATCGGGATGCAGACGATGATGAAGAGGAGTTTGATTTGTCACTCCTCGGAGACTGCGACGACATTGTTCAGTACGTATGCAAGGAAGCTGGTTGGTCGCTGGAAGCCTCGAAAAGGAAATCTCGTGCTCGCAATAGCCGACAGATTTCGCACCTGGAAACAACCGGAAAACATGTAATTTGCTTTGGTGAATGCCAGTGCAAGAATAAGCTTGCTGCTGGCATGAACGATGGCGACAATGAAGAGGAGGAAGAGGAGGAGGAGGAAGGAGAAGAACTTGGAGACGAGATCGTGTGGTACGTTCTGTACGTAATTTCCAAGCTGGTGATCATAATTTTAACAAGAGTACCTCAATTTGATTGTGCAGTAATCGGTGCGAGCAGCGCATCGATACAGACGCGGAGCCCGGTTCAGGACCCAAGACTGTGCACTTTCGGTGCAAGTAAGTACCGTTAAATCTGTGGGCATGTAGAAGGATTACAATGCCCTGGTCTTTAACTCACATTACCCATGTTTTCTTATTGTGATTACAGCGATTGCTTTGACTACGACCTCTGTGGAGATTGCTATCCTAAGAGGAAGCGAAAGCATAAGAATGGCACGCATCGTTTCACGCAGTGTTTATAGAACTGTTAAATGTACTAGTGCTGCTATGGCAAATTGGCACTAATGAATTTGGAAAAATTGCCTCAATGCTCCGTAAATCTAATAACTGAGTGGTTCGCGGAGGTGATAATTTATCACCAACTTGGGATTTCTGGACACGATTAGCTTGGGCTGTGCTCGCTCTTGTTGATGAGGCCGAAAAACCAATTGGAATGAAATGTGTACGACGTGAATAAAATTCATCAGTGATGAAGATGAGTAACGTAAAACCTATGTTTGCCAGTGTGCGCGTGAACGACATCAAATTAGTATAGAAAATTTCATCAGAAACTTCGCCAGGCACCGCCAAAAACGGATACGCTTCGGGAAACCCATTCAGGCGGAAATCAAAACGAACTAACAGACCGCGAAATGCAAGGATAAGTATCTAACCTTGCAGCAGTCTAGATTCCGATCCGAGGAGAACTGAGATATGAACTCGCAACGATTTCGGATCAGCACTACAACGCATGAGTTCTTCACGAGCACGAGGTACATCTGGTGTCAGCGTGCTAAACAAGGTAAAGCAGAGCAGTAAAAATGTCAATTCACCTGAGGATTTAAAGCGGAATAAGGGTGACGAGACATTTTAACCGAGGCAGTCGGTAGCTATCCAAAAGTCGACAACGGAGACAACCAGCATTCCTGTATCCCGCAAAGTACACTATTTCCTTAGTTGGTGTGGACAGTTAAAAACAAAAGGAGTGGGTTAGAGTGCCGTCGCCTTGCTTCGTAGCACTTCGCCCGGGATATTGATCCATCCCCGACTTGGTCGATTCATCGAATCCAACTTCATTTAAGCCATCAACATCGTTTTCACCGCGGTTGCATCGATTTTGGTGCTGAAAATCGATGGATGCAGACGAGATCGTGTTGACTCGAGAAACTTGTTTTGTTGGAGGTCCTTGGTTCTTCAAGCTAGCACGCATGCTGTCACTGAGTAGCACTGCAGGATGATGCGTGGAGTCGGCACCAGAAATACCTACGAAATCTGGAGGAGTAAGCTTGTAGCACCCATCAAAAGCACGCGCTGGTCCACGTGAACCACTGCTGCTCGACATCAAAGACCGAGCCTTAGCCCTGGCTTTCTTTGCCTTTTTCTTCTTGATCATACGTCTAAGACGTTCTTCATCCGATGACGACAGAGACGAGGACAGCGAAGAGGAAAGCGATGATGAAGACGAATCACTGCTATCGTCGTAACGTCGAATTTTTTGTGTCTACGCGTGGAGCGATGTTTGTTCTTCAGCTGTGATTTTTTCACCTTGTGGCGTCGCCGGTGGCGCCTTTCATCGTCTGATGACCCCTCTTTGGAAGAGCTTGACGGGTACGTTAGCGAAAGCGACGTATCTGTGTATTGCCGAGGATTTCTTCGAGAGCTGTGGTGGCTGAGCTCGCTTCTGGGTGACACCGAGGGGTATCGATAGTTCTTCTCTTCCGTTGCTTGGCTTAGTAAATTATCTCGATGATCTCTCGAAGTGGAGCCCGAAAATTCGTCACTTCGATGCTTGCTTGATCTATGCTCTTCTTCGGATGATGTCGACTCCGAAGACTCGGAAGAATCTGAAGGCAGCGCGTTTTGGACGACATCTTCCAAATCTTCAAAAGAGAAACGTATTGTACCAAAACCTGTCCTCCTTCGGACAGCGTAGGAGTCGGCGGAATTATTGCTGTTGAAAGCGCCGCCAATCGGTCCCATCAATCTCTCCTGATTCTCTTCAGCCGGTTCACGCATGCTCAATTCTGTCATCAACTTCGACGCAATATCTTCTTCTACCCCAACATCAAGATCTTCATGACTTGGCGGCACATCCGAATCCGAATCGTCAATATGGTAACTCACCGGTTCCACCGAGTCCTGCTTCTCATGCTCAGCTTTCCGATTGCATTGCTCTCGCCAACGCTCCTCTCGTAGCATCTGCCCTTGCAGCCCAACCCGTTTCAGCTCTTCTTCCTCGAGCTTCTTCCACTCATCCTGCTGTTTCGTCTCCACCTCCCGCCGCATCTTTTCCTGTTGGTTCCGATACTCTTGCCGAAGTCTCTCGATCGTCTCCTCGCTCACTCGGACATCCGAGTACCTCGTCTCGGGCGTCGCCACATTGGCTTCAAGACACATTTGCAGCCTAATCTGCCCCGTCGCCCTGTCATTTTTAAACAACGGGAGCCAATTCTCGATGGTCTCTCCGAGCTTCAGCTGCCTCAATTGCACAACACACGCCCCCACCGCCGGACTGTAGAGCAGCACGTGGGTCTTGACCCGGATCGTTAGGATTTCACTATTGGGGTTAAACACGTGCACTTGGAACTTCTCGTTCCACTCGGGACTAGTTTTCTGCGCACTTTGCATCACTTTTGTGTGAAAAGTGCGATGGGTTGGAGGATTTTTGCTGGATTGGGTTCCTCTTGTCACCGGAACGAGGGATTTGCCCTCCCCGAAGCCGCCGATTATGGGCGTTTCCCCTACATACAATTTGCAGTAAGAGCCTTGGGCCACGGCCGGCAAATTGCGGGCTGAATGCACGCGCAGGTAGAGCGTGAACTTGGCTCGAGCTGGCTGGGAAGAAAAGCTGAGCGACCGTTCACTGTGCGTGACTGAAGGTTCGCTTGAGAAATCTTGAGAGACTGGAGACGTTAACCCAATTGCAGTCGTGAAAGCTCGAAAGCGTGAAGTGGTCCCACTGGAATCGCGCAACATGTTGAAAGAGAGCAAAATGAAGAATGACCGACGGACGCTATGAAACTGAACGCGAACCCATGGTGAGAGGCATACTGAGACCAAGATGTTTGGGGTGTAGGTACGAAGGGGTCACTTACCCCTTTGTGGTAGAGAGAGGGTTGAAGCATTGATAGAGTCGGGGCTTTGGACAACCACGACGTTACTGCACTCGTTTGCTGAGGAGCATCGCACGACAGCAACGGTGAAGCTCACCGGTAGGAGCACTGCAGTTGGAGTCGATCGAAGGAAACGAGTCGCAATTGCGCGTTGAAGTGTAGCCATTCGCAGGTGGGTACAGACTGTTCCTTGCAGTGATGGCCAGGTCTGCAGATTAGGCATTTGTGCCTAGGAGCCTAGATTGACTTAGACTAGGTTCCCCCGGGCCATCAGATTAGGCTCTGGTGATAGAATGTATGGGGCGGGCCCAGATCTTAGATTAGGCACCACATTTATACTTGGTTTCAGTATGGGTGCCTCTCAGATGTGAGCAGGGCTCGCTAAAGCGACCACATCAAACGCTCTCACTGTGCAGTTGATGTAATTTAGCAGCAATCTACGATGAATTTACTCTCCCCGCTTTGAGATACACACCTCTCAACCGTGCGTGCCAAGCCGATAACGAACAAAAGCACTACAGCCTCAAGGTGTCCTCGCGATATATTATACCTCGACACTGACGAGCTGCTTGCGAAAGGCGCTACCATGTTAGAAGATGCGAATGAGCTCGTCGTGCTGGGCCGAGGTGTACATGCTCGACGAATTGCCAGACCAATGCTTTAATTATACAGGAGTGTTGGCGTTGCAACTTTCCGAACACAGCGCCATTACATCCAGGCTGCGAGCTCGTCATACCGCCGTCGAAGGCCGAGAAGCCGCGCTTCTTTCCGGCCTGCCATGCGGATGATGGTCCATGCGTAGATAATTAGCGCCACCAAGCGCATGCTTTCACCAAGCTTTATTATATGCTTTTCAAGAAGGTTTCGACTCCAGCTATCAGAATTTGGATCAACCCGGAACCTCTTTATTTCCCAGCACTATCGTACGGAGCAAGTAAGTACGCAGCTGCATAGCATAGCGGATATGTTGCCGGTGCCTACACTTCCAGGCGTCCAGGACGCGTATTGACATCTATTTACCAGAGAAAACGAAGGATCTGGGGTTCATCAAGTGCTATTTCGTATGAATTTTCAAAATTTCGACCATGAAGTTCTGATTTCCGACCTGATTTTTGGATTTTCGCCTGTCTAATTTGGCATTTTCCGGAAGCTTGGATTAGGCATTTTGGCTTTTCTCGTAACACCATGCCTAATCTGCAGAGGCCTGGTGATGGCCCATCACAAGTTGTTGTGAGACCAAAAAGCTGCTTCATGTAGTATATCACCACGAATGTAAACGATAAACGATATGCAAACGGTCTTGGCAGTGAATCCACGCTGAACCACCACCATGCAAAGCTAGAAGTACTGAGCATTGTCGCTGGTACCAGTCAGTCCAGAGAGGTCTTGGCCGGCCATGAGCTGGCTCACATCGGGAACGGCGAACGGGATGTTCAAACCGTTGGTATCACCCCCACCGGCTAACTGCTGCACGCTCGTCGCAATCGACGCTACGTCCGACATGATTGAAGCCATATCCGCCGCGGTGCTCAGCATCGAGCGTTGCGTCGCTTGTGGAGGGAGAGTCTCAATGTAGCCAGGAGCGCGTTGAGCCACAGGGTACGCAGATGGAGGCTCGTTGTACGCCTTGATTGGCTTCTGGAAGTGGTCGGGGCCGTACGAATAAGCATGACGAGTTGCTGGGGATCGAGGCATAGCGCTCCCGCTGGAGGTGCCACGCTGCGACTGCGCTCGTTCTTTCTTCTTGTTCTTGCTTGAACTGCGCTTGCGCCGCTCATTGGACGAACTCGACGAAGAAGATGAGGATGATGAAGAAGACGAGGACGAGGAGTCGTATCCTTCACTCTGGCGACGAGCTTTTCGTTTCGCCTTGCGCCTTTGCCGACGCTCCTTCTTCCGTGCTTTCTTTGCCGCTTTCTTCTCCTTGCGGCGGCGACGACGGCGCCGACGCCGCTCTTCTTCAGAGGATGAGGTTTCGTCAGATGAGCTGGATGCGTCTTTCAGTGATCTCGACGGTGAATTTCCGTGGTGCACCTCACCGGTAAAGAGTTTACCAGGGTCATCCAGCGAATCGTGGGAAGCACACGAATTCTCCAAGTGTGCATCTGTAGCACTTTCACGGCGGGAATGTTTTCTAGCGTGCAGCTTCTGGACTTCCTTCTCCTTGCTGCGTCTTCGTCTGCGATCGTCCTCTGACGAAGAGTCCGAGGAGGGTAAAGCGTTCTGTACCACCTCGCCCAACTCCACGTCGGTTAAGCCTACAACCTCCTCCGATCGATGACTGCTCTCGGGGGTCACATGGTTCAGTTCGACGCTTGCAGTTGATGAAGTGGAGCGTAGAGACGACGTCACCACATCGTCCGCGAAATAGTACTCCGGACTACTAGGCTTACCACCTGAATCTTCAATCTTCTCTTCCATCTTGAGCCCCGTCATCTTCGCCTCCAGCGTGTCTTCATGCCACTCCTCTTCCTGATCCACTTGCTTCCGTAGATAAGTCTGCACTCGTGCCTGTTCCTCCACTCTTCTGCGTTCTAGTTCCGCCTCTTCTTCTCTTTGACGTCGAAGCTGCGCTTGACTCTTAATCTGCTCGTCAAACTGTCGTCGCCGCATCAACTCCTCGTTCTGTTGCTGCTCTCGTCGTTCTCTCTCTTGCTGGCAATGCTGCTGAATAAGTCGTTGCATTGGCGACTCACTCACTGCAACAGGAGCAGCTCTCGTCGGGTCTTTAGGCTTCAGCATAAGCTGCAGATAGATGTGCCCCGCCGTCTTGGGGCCTTTGTATAGAGGGAACCACTGCTCCACGAGCTCCCCGACTTGCACATTCCGTAGTGGAATAGCGCACGCCCCGATCGCAGGACAGAAGAGCATCATCTGGTTCTTCACGCGGATCGTGAGGATCTCGGTGTCTCGATCCAGCACATGCAGTTCGAGCTTCTCGTTCCACTCGGGACAAGATTTGGTGTCCGAGTAGAGCACTTTGGTCCGGAAGACGCGGTGCGTCGGAGGGTCGAATTGCGACTGCAATTGCGACTCGTTGGCATTACCCGCCAGCAAGGTGCTGAACGACGCTCCTCCCTGTGCAGACCCATCCACGAGCGCCGTGTTGCCCAGATAGAGCTTGCAATAGGAGCCACGACCCACCGCCTGTAGGTTCCGAGCGGAATGCACTCGTAGGAACAGTGTGTAGCCGCTCTCGGGCAGCGTCGGATTGCCCCACCCAGCCAGACCGAGGCTGGAACTGGAAGAGAAGCGCTCCATGACGAGGAAGAGGCAGATTCACGAATGCTCCATTGAACCCAAGACTCAAGGCGGCTGGAATCCAGAGTCGGGAAGAAGAGACGATGATGCTGAACCGAGAGGAATGAGTGTAGATGAGCAGCCTCTGCTCAGAGCAGGTGTATGGAGAGTGAAGATGAGCACAGTGTAGCTAACAAGGAATTTTCATGGATCAGTAAATAAGTACTGATCTGTTTCCGAGCCACCACAAAAAGCGCTTGCAAAATATTCGTGAAGCTATTTTTGCAGCAGTCACGCTGTTTTTTTACGGAAACAGCGGTTGAATAATCGGGAAAATAGTTGGCGACAGAGGTTGATAACATTGAATCGAACCAACGCCATGTTTTAATTCGCACAATGAGCCCGCTCAAGACCCCTACAAAATAAATCTTCTGACATCCGCGAGTTGGGTGTTCTTCGCGAGGATGTTGCAATAAAGAATTCCGACCCCTCTAAAAGGAGGTGGACTTATTGCAACGGATCGCCGTGCACGATGAGGTGGAGGTGTGGAACTCTACGAAGTCGAGCGGATCTACGCTGAGCGATGGGTGGATACCAGCGTTTTCGACCTCATTAAGGGGTTGGACTATAATGAATTGACGTGAGAACCTTCAGAAAACACCCGTGGCGGTTGAAGACAACCTTCAAGCGTGAGGTCATTAAATTTATCTGGCCGTATCAGTCAACGCGAGGAAGGCGGACGCGGCGTCGACAAACGCCGCCAACCAGACGAAGCACTGACTACTACTTAAGCCTGTAGTCAGTGATTACAGGCTTAAGTACGGATAATTACTACTGACTCAGTAGAAATGTATCTGGTGTGAATCGGAAACAGATCAGTATTTATTCACTGATCCATGGAACTTCCTCTGCAGCTTACTAACAGCAAAATGAGCTACTGGTCGAAGAACACACCAAGGGCGCCAAGGTCCAGACCACCCAATTGCAGGAGATTGCTGGCAATGGACGTGGCGTTTGCTGCTACCCCAACACCCTCGCGGACTGCGTTCCATCTGCCCAGTTGGTTTGGTTTGTGAGCTCCAGGAGCGAAGCCGGGGTATTGGTGCTGGTGCTGCATTGGCGAGTAGTTCGGGTAGGACTGGGCTCGAGCCGCTGCTTGTTGGTGCTGTCTGAGGTTCTGGTTGAGCTGGTCGAGAAACTCCTGCTTCTCCCGCTCGTGGGATGGCTCTTGGTAGTGCTGCTTAAGCTGCTGGTTGATCCGGTCGTACACGTTTTGCTTCTCCTTTTCAATTTGGTCAAAGAAGTTGGCCGTGGAGGGTTTCGTGGGTGCCACTTGTTGAGTCTGCTCGAGCTGCTCCGCCAATAGCTTTTGCTGTTCCATCTGGATTGTCTGGAACATCTTGAACATGCCGGTTTGAGGAGCACGACTTGGCTTGACCGAATTCAGGATGAGCTTTAGGTGGATATGGCCCGTCGGATGGAGCTGGAACCACTGGTCTAGTGTCTCTCCTGGGCTCAGGTGCGAGAGGTAGATGTTGCAGGTCCCAATGAGCGAGTCGCTCCGGTCTTTGACGCGGACCGTCAGCACCTCCGTGGATGGGTTTGCTACATTAACTTGCAGTTTTTCGTTCCACTCGATAGGTTGGCTGCCTTGTTGGTAGTGGATACTCGTGCACTTTGGTGCCTGACCTGGTGTGTTCTGGGGCGGGTTGTTCCACACCAACACGGAGCAGTAAGCTCCATTTGCACACGACGGCAGGTTGTACCCCGACAGAACCTGCACGACGAGGCTGAAGGCATCGCTTGAGTTCATGGCGATGTAGCTGGAGTGACTCGGATTTTACAATGATCTGTTGAAGCGTGACAGGGATCTGGTGACAAACCGACATGTAGCCAAAGAGCCTGGCTTGGTGGTCGCGTCTGACGGTGTAGCCATGGCGAGCTGAGTGTTCTTCCTATCACGAGTTTTACGCGAAGAGAGCACTCTGCCGTTGCAGACAGTTGCAATGCATCAAATCCACGTGGCCAAACTGTTGCCTTGCAAGTTACAATGCAATGCAGAATCTGCATTGCAGATATTGTACATGTCCACCAGTATTGTCTGCGTGGTGCTCATCGCCTCTCCGTTATCCTGCATGTCAACGGAGCTATACTGTAGTACATGCACTATACAGGACCAACAAAGTCGACTCGCTTTTCAACCACAACATTTCGCCAGTCGCAGTTCGGGAGCATTTGCGTTTGTACAGCCAGTTTGGCTCACCTGGTCTCCTGCATTTCTTCTCGGCGCAGTTCACTGCAGTATCCCCAAGAATCGTTGTGCGCCGTTGGCCGTTGATCACTTTTACTTTATGGGGAATTTCGATTAGCCTCGTCGATACTACAATACTACGTAGTACTTGATATCGCTTGGCGCAACAAGGAACTGAGCTGCGGGTAGCCCTCCCACGGGTAAACCTGACGACAAGTTGCAGGTGGATTCAGTAGCGGTCATCGTTGTCCTTAGTGTGAGCTCCATCTCGGGGTTCTCCGACGTTGATTTTCTCAATGCTTGTGCGCTTGTGCGCTTCCGCGTTTGTGTTTGGGGAAGGCTGCCAATCAACGCTTAACGTTAAGCTTCGTGTAGTGGCGGAGCTACATAGTCACGAGACCAACGGCAAAATACAACATCAATTTACTTAAACTATCCCTGGGGGCCGAGTGTTCCCACTCCAGCTCTGCCTTGTTTGGGATCACAGTACTTGGATATGGAATCTCCTCCATTTGTCATTGAACTAATGCACAGCCACCGACTCGTTACAGCTCCAGACTGTTAATGCCCTTGGCAGCTTGAAGCACATGCTGCAACTTGACCCCTCAGGTGGAACTGCTTTCACGCGCGAATGCTTCAGCTCGTTGCTGTGTCGGTGGTGGTTCTCCTTATTCGAGTGACTGGAGTGTCGCTCCGACGCAGTCGAGGACGACGACGATCCCGTCAGCACCTCCGGCTCCTCCTCCGAATCGACCGAGTCGTCGTCCGAGTCCGAGTCCGTCTGCAGGTCTGGGATGTACTTCTTCAGCTGCGCTTTCAGTTTGCTTAGCCGTGCCGTCTCCTTGCGCACTTGGCGCAGCTTCCTGTCTAGCCGACGTTCATATTCCGTCATCGGCGACACTGAACTCGGACTCGAGCTCAACTTGTCAGTCAGCCGCTCCTGGTCATCCTCTCGTAGCGCTGCGGGCGTTCCCAGCGGCGGCAGCATCTTGGGCGACGACACCCCAGGCGGAGGTGGCCACGTCGTGTAGGCTCCTTTGGCGCGTCGACTGTCCAGCCTGTCGTCGTCCAGGACCCTGTTAGCGTCCATCTCATTGTCCTCGAGCGGTCGTTTCACGTCCACGGGGGTCCGGTGGACGTTCGACGCAGTCTCTTCTGACGGCGCTCAGCCTCCTCACGCAGCTGCTTGTCCACCAGCCTCTTGATGGCCTCGTCGGCCTCGTGGTTGGCCGCTCTGGCCGCCATCACATCCTGATTCATCTGTTTCCGTCTGGGGACGGCCAGGGGTTTGTCTTCTGGCGCGATCAGGAGCATCACGCGGATGCGACCGGCCGCCTTCCTGCCTTTGCACAATGGGAACCACTGCTCGAGTCGCTCTCCGGGGCACAGATTGGCCAGAGAGACGGCGCAGGCGCCGATCACCGGACAGAAGAAGAGGTGCTGGCTCTTGACGCGGATGCTCAGAATCTGCGTGGCCAGATCCACGCCAGGGCGCACGGGCACCTCGAAAGCCTCGTCCCAGATGGTCTCGGGCGGCGCCAGCGCGTTGGGCTGCTGGTGCGCCGTGCGGGTGCGCCGCACCTCGAGCTGCCACGGCTCGTCCAGGTCCTCGCTGGACGTGGTCGAGTCGTTCGAGTCTTTTGGCCAGCGCCTTGTGACTGCCGTCCGTCATGGGCGTTGCCCCCACGTAGAGTTTGCAGTAGGCGCCCTGCGACGACGAGTGCTGCAGCTCCTCGGCGCTGTGGACGCGCAGCACCAGCTTGTAGTGTGGTGCCGGAGCCATGACAAGAAATGGCGACAATGTGGCAGGCTGAGGCAGTTTCGCTCAAGTCGCTAACTGGCACCGACTGACGTGGCGGGAACGCGGAAAGTTGAGGAATGAGATAGGAACGGACAGTGCACCAGGACAGACGTGGTACCATGTACCGACGCGTAGGTTCATCGTTTTTGGGAGGAAATTTTCGACTAGAAGGGACCGTTTGGCGATGGCACAATGCTCGGGAAGGCCTGTTATGCAAAGAGAGTGCTTTTGATGGCAGGGGTGTTTTTTGACCTGCTCCTATTGTTGTTGTAGGGCGTCGTTGAATTCATTTGAATTCGTTGAATTTATTTGAATTCGTTGAATTCTTTCGTTCCGCCCTCGCCCATCTCCCTATACAATAAACGAGTCTGGAATCCGACTCCTCGGCGAAAAATTTACTTGATGCGAGGTAGTCAGCACATGGCTACGCCGACATAATTGCTGGATGGCTGATCTGCCGTGCAACGTCATGTCAGACTGCTCCTGTCTGTGTCGATCTATTGTATCTTCTCGATGTCGCTGCTCGAATTGATCTGGTTTAGCTCCTGCAGCAGCTTGCGCAGCTCCTGCTCGCGACTCGCACCATCTCGCCGGCCATTGGACTCCTCCAGGCCGCTGGATATTCCGGACGCCTCTCGCAGAGTTGGTCTGGGACGTGTCATGTCCATCATGGCGCGGATGGGCGACTCCTGGGCCTGCAATGTGCAAAACACGAGCGACGGTCAACAATCGCGATTAGTAGCAGGCTCGGGCGATGCGCAGCGAGTGAAGCTATTTGGCACTCGGTTGCGACCTGACCTCGAAATTTCTCGGTGGGGCCGGGAGGTGCGGCTTCTTGCCGTTTGCGATGGCGTTCAGCGACGAGCGGATCTCCTCCATGCGCTTGTCGAAATCTAGAAAATATGCCACGAAAAACGAGTCGGCAAGGAGTCAGCAGCCAAGTTGAAGTTGTCTGTAACGGGATCCGCTACTCACCTTTGAAAATATTGTCGGCGTCAGGCTCGTTTGGCTTGCTGCTGGAGATGCTGCGCTGGCCGAGCGACCTGGCGTCGCTCCATGGGCTCTCTTGGGCTCTGTCAGCGCTGATTTCACTCGAGTCGATGCTGGGTCCTCGCCGTCGAGAGTGCACTTGTGACGACAAGCACGTCGTGGCGGTCGATCGCACCGACTCTGACACGACAGAGACTGGTGCTTCGTCGCTGACTGCAACAGACGATGGGGCTCGCAAGCTCAGTGGAGAGCGGGGTAAACTCGATACAGGCGACGGGCATTCCTCGCCGACGTCGACTGTCAGACGCTCCAAAACATCGGTGTGATTGTCGTCGTGCTCACCGGGTTCCCTGGGGAGGACACTCTCATCATCAGAATCTTGACAAGGAGAAAAGGGACGCTCTTGTTTCGATCGCATAGGTATCGTGGTCGCAGTGCGACTCGCTCTCTTCTCTCTTTCAGGCCATTCGTCTGTTGGTTCCTCCGATCGCTGAAAGTCTTTGGCTAGTCGTGAGAACTGCACACGTAGACCAGCAAGTTGTTCAAACGTATCGTTCGCTAGTTGCTCTGCTTCCTGCTGCACCTGGCTATTAAAGACTGGGCTGCCCGTGCTTGGGTCGGATCTGAAGAAGGCCCGATGTACGTCGACCATGTCTTCGACACGGATGAAAGCCTCGCGCATTTTCCTGCGAAAGGCGTACAGCTCGTCTCGTAAATCGCTCATTGCCGATTTAGAAGTATGCTGTAACTTAGCGGAGCGCTCGGATGAATGCTTCGACGTAACGGTAGATACAGATGAGCAAGGAGACGACGCACGTAATTTTGTAGAGATAGCTCTGTCAGAAGACACCGGAGACTGAATTGATCGCTTGTTCCTTGATGTGTGGTAGTCGCCGTCAGAGCTGGGAGGAGATGACACCTCCGAATTTGTTGGACTGCTTGGGGTCGGCTCGCCCTGGTTCTCATTGCACACGGAGCCTGATGACCCCCTTCGTCGTGGTTTTTCCTCGCGTGACGGTTCATCACTCGATACTCTCCGGGTTGAGTCACGGAGACTTCTTCTTGGTGACTCAGCCCCTCGGACCGAATCTGCCTTGTCCTGCGAGAGCCCCGCATCAGAATTGATTTCCAACTTACCATACTCAAACGGTGGACGCGATCTGAAGTATCCTGTCGTTCCTACGGAAGTCGAAGCAGACGTGGATATGGTGTCATTATGCTCGCTCAACTCGCGTTCAACTGCTCGTGAACGTCCAGACGCCCAGGATTGCTCTGGCCTATTCATTGAAGATTGTCTGTCACGGTCTCTGCGAGACAAATCGTCAACCTCACGTTGGTTATCTTGGCTTTCGCGCTCATCGCAACCTCTCCGATACAATGAACGTGAGCGATCACTGCGCAGGGCTACTCTGTCGCTTGAAGCTGTTGTCGCTGCCGAGTCAAAGGTGCTCTCACTTCGTTCGCTGGTGGAACCGTAACGACCGTAGTCCGAGACAAATGAACCTTCTCGTGAATGCTGTGCATCATCTGATTGTCGGGGACGATACTCGTTTTGCCCGAACGTGTCAAAAGGACTCGAAGTTTCACGCGTCTTGCGATAGTCGAAATCATCGATGTCTCTAGACATAGCGCTGTGTCGTTCAGCATTTCCAGCAGATGACGATGAAAAGTCTTCACCCCAGGTGCTCATATCCAATTGTCTCGGTAGCGGGCGTCGAGTGGCGCGGCCGTCATTTCCTAGAGGCATGTGTCGTTCGTGGTGGTTCGAAAACTGACTGAAAATGTCACCTCTACTTCTTCAGGAAGGGTCACAACGGCAGAAACGGATTATCCGCAGCTGTGTTCCACACATTAGAAAGAGTCGCTATTGCTCGCAGCACTGCAAACCAAAGTTGTTAGACATATGATGCAGTGAGGGTATAATGCATCGTATAGCGTACCTCGATTCGGCGAACGATCCGCCCGACAGCTCCAACTCATGGTCAGAGTCACTAGCATCATCCAAGTGCTGAAGCCTTTGGCGCTCCGCTTCTTGGGCTTTTCTCTCCGCTTCAGTGGCAGCTTCCTCTTCCATTTGACGCTGTTTCTCAGCAGCTTTTCTAGCAAGAACGCGCTGTCGATATACGTCGATAACAACCTCATCCTCTTTCTTCTTTGCCTCTTCAGCAGTTTGTTGCCTCTCTTGCTCCTCTTCTTCTGGGGCCTTTGCAGGGAACTCTTCTGTATCGGTCGGTGTGACCTCAGCACTATTATCTTCAATTTCAGTGACTTCAGAGACATTGGCACTGTCAGGACTGGAGCGTTCATCGTCTACATTAAAGCCATCCGGTAGTGCCATGTCATCATTTGTCTCTTCCAGGCCGCCAAATTCTTTTTCATCGCTTTGACCTGTGCGAACTCCCTCGACGTTTGAAGGAATGCTCTGGTTAGCATAAAGATCGCGTTTCAAATCCTCGCCATGGTTACCAGCAATTTTTCCTCAACGCCAGCCTCCTGTAGTCTCGATTTGTCTTCAGCTGCATCTCTTCTCTTTTGTTCTTCATCTTCGGCCTCTTTACGTTTTCGTTCTTCATCTGTCCGAACCAGTTCCAGCTCTCGCAGATGATCCTCTTCGTTTTGCTTCAATCGCGCTGCCTCGAGAGCTTTTCGTTCTTTCTCCAGCCGAGTCCACTCGCGCTCTTCAATCGCCTTGCGTTCTTGTGTCAACCGCTCCTCCTCGACCTCTCTTTCTTGTTGTTGTTTTGCTGCCAATTCCTCCTCGAGCTGCTGCTGACGACGCTTACCCTCCACCTCTTCGTTAAATTTGAGTTCTTCAGCTAGTCGCCTCTCCTGGTATGCTTGCTCTTCTTGTAGTCGTTGTTGCTCTGCAATTAAGCGTTGTTCAGCTAGCATCTGCTGCAATTCTGTTGATTCTTGCAGAGCAGCACGTTGCCGCGTTAAATCCTCTTGCAGCTTCGCCTCGTCCTCTGCATCCTTACGTTTTCGTTGCTCCGCAAGTCGCTCTTCTTCTTCGATCCGCTCTTGGCGCATTCGTGCAAGTTTTTCTTCGAATTGTTTGTGCTGTTCTGCCAGCTCTCGCTCTTGTTCCTGCATCCGAGCTTGTTTCTTCTTCTCGTAGTCGCGTTGCTCCAGCAGTTCACGCTCGATGCGATCCTGGTCTTCTTTCAGACGCTTAGCCTCTTCCTGATCGGTCTCACTCGGTTGTGATGCTGGTGCTACTCCCTTAACTGGTAGAACTAGTGTCTCCTGCGGAATTGAGATCATACGTCCAGAATCAAACCCAGCACATTCTCTCTGGTTGTTATTGCGCTGCTGGGAATTCATGTCTTGGAAGTTTGTCATTATTTCCATCATCTTCATCATGAAAGTGCGCTCGCTTCCACCTCGGACTTGATAATCCCCCGAATCATAATTGTCATTGCTAACACTGCGTTGTGCTCGAAAGCTCGCTAAATCCCTAGGAACGACGTGTTTGGCGTTAATAGTCACTTGGGCTTGATTCAGGAGCGAGTTCAGGTTTGCCACATCGTGACGCAGAGACTCTACGTGAACCTTTTCATCCTCGTACTGGCTCTGATATTTCTCCGCTCGAGCCTCGCACTCTGCCAAACGACTCTGCATCTCACGCATCTTGGTCAACAACTCAGTTTCCTTCCACTGAAACTGATCGCGTTCCTCGTCCATCAACTTCATGAATTTCTTGCGCTCAGTAACGATTGCATTGGCCTCTTCCAGCTTCAGGTTTAATATTTGCTGCTGCAATATCTTGACCTCTGCACCAAGCAGTTTCATCTGCTCCTTCATCTCAGCACTTTTCTGCCGATAGCGAGACACTTCATCTTCTACCAACCTTTTATCCGCCAAAAGACGAGCATTTACTGCACTAGCGCTGTTTAGATTGTCGTTCTGCTTGTCACCTTGAAGCTCAAGTCTGCCATCCTCTCTTCTAGTCGTTGCTTTTCCTTTTCGAGCTGAGTGGCCGCATTTTGTGCCAAACGAAGGTCGTCGCCCGATATCTAAGAGCAAGCACATAATTACATGTCAACTGGGAGTCGAGATTGAGCAGGAAGGGGCAACAGTTTCATCTTACCGATAACGCGGCCTCTAACGCAGCAACCTCTTGTTGTAAGGCCACCACTTGCGTTTTCAATTCCTTTAAAGTCCCAGTCTCGGTAGTAAGCACTCTTTCTCGGTCTGACAATTCGTCTTGTTTGGTCTGAATATCATGAAGAGACTGTTGTCGCTCAAGCTGCCACGCACGTTCTTTCTCTCTCATGGCTTGGGCGACGATACTTTCCAAATTCGCTTCCTGGGTGCGCACGCTTTCTTCCCATATCTGGAACCGCTGGGTCTCACTTGCAAAGTGACGGAAGTCGCTTTCCACTTTTACTTGCAATTCTGCCTCCTTCACTCGTAGTCGCTCCATGTCTTTAAGCAACGACTGACGCGTTTCAAAAGTGATGTCTCCAACTCGGTTCGCCTAGCGACAAATGCAAGTTCCAATTCGCGTTCGCGTTCCTGGAGACGTTCCTGTTTGTTGTGATTTTCTTGTTGCAGAGTAGCTCGGAGGAGTCAACCTCTCGCGCAAAGCGCTTCCGTTCTTCAGCTCGAGCCAGAGCAACTTCTGTCAACTTAAATCGCTCGAGTTCTTCCTGTAGTCGTTTCTCGCAAATGTCGTCGTACTCTCGCTGGTATTGCACCATGCGCTCTTCGAGAGACTTCTGCGGTTCGAGCTTCTGAGCTGCACATTGTGCAAGGTACGTATTTTCCACGCGTCGTAATTGATTCTCTGCACGACACAACGGTGTGGAGTAAGCAAAACAGGGAGTGAATAAACAAAAAAACGAACGCCACGTACCCAGCACAATGCGATGGTCAAAACAATCCATAGCCGTCTGCGTCCCGGAGTCCATGGTAGCAAGCTGAAATCGTCGCACTAATTCTCGTACGAGAACTAGCAGAAGCGAGTGGCCACTCTGCGCTCTCTCCAGTTCCTAGCACAACGATAACACAAATTTGTGAGCTTTGGTCATGCAATGAAAAACCAATGACTGGGTCAGCAGCTTACCAATCGATTCTGGATGCTTGCGTTTACGTGGAGCATCTACTCATTCATTTGACACACGATTCGCACACACAGTACGTCAATCCAAACTCAGCATTTCTAGCATCAGTAGACCAGTCCACACACGATCACAAACTCACCTCCAAGATCGTCGCGCTGTCTACTTGGTTGCGTGCTCCTCCAATTTCCGGAACAAACACTGCGAGTGTGTTCTCCAGTCCCTTGCAAGCGAGGTATTCAGCCACAAGACCATGAACAAACTTTTCGTCCGGCGGTGAAGTTACTGCGTCTCTGCTTGCTTGACTCGTGTTGTTCCCTTCACTCTCCTGCTCGTTGTTGGGGCGGCATTGCTGCTGCAGCTTCTCGATGAATCGCCGACGCAGTTGAGCCTGTCCAAACACGATCATGAGCAACGTGCAGCTAGATCCAAATGCTACGATTAAAGGCTTCGCACCCGAATGAGCTCCACTGTGCCGCTATCTCGAATGGACTGGAACATTCCCTCTTTCATCTCCTCCAGCGACATCAAAGCATTCCCGTCCGCATCTCGCGCCTGCGTATTCGTCGCCATGGTCCTGAAGATTTGTCTTACAAAATGAAGGGTCACATGCGGAGCGCCTTCGCTAATCATGACAAGATAAAGCTACAACGTCTACCACCTCGACAGAACAGTCTGCATCTTGATGAAACAGATCCCAAAGACTGTTGATCCAGCCTAGTTCATGACAGGATCATCCAGCTAAAGGCCTGAAAAGGTGAACGCATATCAATGGTCAAAAGCGTCGTTTTCAAATCGAAACCGCTTCCTTGTTGGTTCTGCCTGCATGTGCACGACTATCAGCCCTCTCGTTCTCACCTACCCAAGTGACACCTACCTCCTGCAGGTCCCTCCCGTCCTCATCCACCTATATCCACATAGACTCATCGTCCTCGTCGTCCTCACTGGAGCTGTCCTCGTCCTTGTTGTTTCCCGCCCGCACTTGCTCTCTCAATCTCTCAAGCTCCTTCTCCCTCTCCTCGTCTCTCTTCAGCTCCTTCTCCTCGTCTCTCTTGGCCTTGTTCGCCATCAACTTATTCACCACCAAAGCGGCTCGGATTTTACTTAAAATCTCGGCCGGGATGTCGTTCCGCACCAACTGCACCATAACCAAACTTCGGTTCTGCAGAATAGCGTCCAGCAGTGCCTGGCCGCCCTCTTTCCCAATGTTGTTGTTAGCAAGACCCAAATATTGCAACGAAATGTTGTAGGGCAGCACTTGAGCCACGGCCTTGGCGCCGTCGTCCCCCAATTGATTACTGGAGAGCCCCAAGTGCTGCAGCGTCTCGTGCCCATAGAGCGCGTCACTGATGGCTCCTGCACCGTCTGCGGTGATGCCGTTACCCGCAGGTCCAAATGCTGCAGCGTGTTGTTGGCTCGCAGCATTTTGCCCATGGACTGGGCGCCCACGTCACCAATGTCGTGGCCTGGCAGCAGCAGCTTCAGCACCGTGCGGTTCAGCTGGAAGACGCGGCCCACCAGGTCGCCGCCCGACGCGCGCAGCTTGCGCTTACGAGCTGCCATGTCCTTGAGGTCCAGCTCGCGGATCTGGTCCTGGTTGGCGCGGATCTTCTCCAGGATCTCCTTGAGCGTGGCGGCGGGGCGCTGCGTGACGAGGTCGTCGTCGTGGTGGCGGACCGTCATGGCGGACAGCACGGACGTGAGCACGTCCACTTCGTTCTGCGGGAGCTCGCCTGACATGTCAATACCGAACGGATGAGCTCTTGACAGTGTCCTTCGAATTCAGAAATGAGGTGAGTGTTGATGGGAGA
>JAAVTI010000430.1:0-91555 GCA_011947335.1 Phytophthora constricta | reverse complement strand
CCGTAATCTTACGCAAACTCGTCTTTTAACGTTATTAAAACTTTATTTTATTTATTCAGTATTTTTATTAATATAATTATTCTGAATTAAAGGTAGATAATTCACGTGTTACTCACCCGTTCGCCATGTTTTAAAACATTCGACTTGCATGTGTTAAGCATACCGATAGCATTTATTCTGAGCCAGGATCAAACTCTATTTAGTTATTATATTAATTATTTAATATTAATTTTTTAAAAAACAATATTATTTAAATTAAAAAATAACATTCTTATATTAATTATTGTCTTAAAGGCTATAAAAATTTTTATTTTTTTAAAATCATTTTTTAAAAAAAAATAAAATTTTTATAGCCTTTAAGAAAAAAATTAAATATGAATTTTTTTAATTTATTGTTAAACTTAAATGAATTACAAATAACAAATTTAAACATATGTGAAGAAAATATAAATATCAGTGAAGAAACTATAAATCCTGATAAAAAAATATAAATATCGGTGAAGAAACTATAAATCCTGATAAAAAAATATAAATATCGGTGAAGAAACTATAAATCCTGATAAAAAAATATAAATATCGGTGAAGAAACTATAAATCCTGATAAAAAAATATAAATATCGGTGAAGAAACTATAAATCCTGATAAAAAAATATAAATATCGGTGAAGAAACTATAAATCCTGATAAAAAAATATAAATATCAGTGAAGAAACTATAAATCCGTGGAAAAGGAGCATCATTAAAATCGCAATAATTAGTTCTCTAATTTTAATTTTAATTTTTTTCTTTTCAAATAATAATATACAACAATATAATATTAATGAATTATATGAGATATCTTTAGAAATTTCAAAAAATTGTACAGTTCACGGTTGGGAAATAATACATCAAGTTTTAAAAGATATAAACTCACAATCTAATAATATTGATAAAAATTTACCACATCCAGTTTTTGGAAAAATAGATTTAACTATAATATATAAATTAATAAATATATTAGAAAATTTAATTCAAATAGATAAAGAAAATCCCAATATATATTCAGTTAATTCAATTTTTTTGGGAAAGCTGTTAAAAAATTAATAAAATTTTTAAAAATCTTTAATTATATATAATACATTACCCTTTAATTCAAAAGTTTTTATATTTTTCATTTTAACTAAATATTTTAATTTTTATTTTTTTATATTTTATTAATAGATTCTTTAGAAAATTTTCTACTAAAAAAATTTACAATATAATTGACCATTAAAATTTTCTGAATGAATTTTATTATGAAGTGTACAATTTCGTATATTTTCTGATTTATTTTGTAACTGCATATATCTAGGATTTTATACCTCCGATGCAGATTTTGATCTAGTCTGTAAGTCAACTAAACATTGTGTAGTAACCTCTATAATAGTTTTAACTTTATACAATAATTTTTCATTCTCAGTTACACTAATTAAAACCTCAAAAGACTTTATATGATTCGCGTAATGAATTAATATATGTATATTTTTTTAATTAAGTTAAACTATAAGAAATACCCCTAAATATGCTGAATCAACTTTTTATAAATTTTTTTTTACCTTAAAAACTAATCAATTTTTTCGCTACCCATAAAGTTTCCATATTTGGCGAATTCTCATTATCAGATGAAGGTTGAACTATTTCAAAACCTTTATCCAAACAATAAAAAATATTTATATTATTTAAAAAATTAATTTTAATTTTAAAAATATAAAATTTTTTAGTTTTATTCGTTAAAAAATTTTTAATTACTATGTATAAAATATATATCATAATTTTTTTATTTAATTGATAAATTTATTAAAATATTATTATATTTGGAGAAAGTAGGATTTGAACCTACGTAGAAATTACTTCAACAAATTTACAGTCTGCCGCTTTTAACCACTCAGCCATTTCTCCTATAAATGTGATTAATGGGACTTGAACCCATAATATTTACTTGGAAGATAAAGGATTTACCAATTAATCTATAATCACATTTTAATTAATTTTAAAAATGTCAATACATTATTATCCCCTATTTAATAATTTGGAAATACCAAATACTGCCTTTGGGTCCATTTTTATTAAAAAGCAAAAAAGGGGATTCGAACCCCCAACATTAACCTTGGCAAGGTTAGACTCTACCATTGAGCTATTTTTGCAAAAATTATTTTTAATAATAAAAATTGAATTTAATAATAAGAATAATTCTTGATTTATTTTAACATTTGTATGGATTGAAACATCAATTGGTGGTATATTTCTAAATTTTAAAAATTCAGTTTTTAATTCAAAAAATGTAAAATATTTGAAATTTGAAAATTTAAAATATTTTTAGTTTTTAAATTAATATTAATATTATTTGAATGGGGTAAAATAAAAAATAAAATTTTTTCTAAAAAAGAAAAAATATTTTTTTCTTAAAGTAATTTTACAACCAATAATAGAATTTTTTTAATTTTTAAATAAATAATGTTTTTTTGATTTTGTTATAATAGGTTTTTGATTTGTGATTAATTTTAAAAGTAAAATAATATTAATCAATTTTTTTTCAATATTAGCATCTTTAAACCCAATATTTAAACAAATTTTTGTTATTTGAGGAATTTCAAATATATTTTTATAAGTTAATTTTGTTATAAGATCGTATATTGTAACATTTTTATAATGATTTTGTAAATTTTTTGCATAGATCCTTTTTATAAAACATTAGAAGCTAATGATAATATTTTAAAATTTTTTGTTTTCGAAATTCAGAAGTAATTGGACCGAATAAACGAGTTCCTAAAGGTTTATTTTGATTATTTAAAATAATAATACAATTTTTATCAAATTTAACCATATTGCCTATTGTACTTTTTTTGATAAGTTGTATGAATAATTAAAGCTTTAAATAAATCACCCTTAACTATTTTAATTTTTTTTTTTGATTTAAACGCAATTTTTTAGCAGAAATTAAAATTGTATCACCAATTTTACCAACTTTTCTTTTATATATTTTAAGACAATGTCCTATTTTTATACCACTATTATCATTTACTTTTAATTTTGTTTGAATTTGAATCATAATTTATAATAAAAATGATGAGAGTAGGACTTGAACCTACATCTTCAGATTATGAGCCTGATAAGTTTACCTATTACTCTATCTCATCCTCTCGGAAGAAAAGGATTTGAACCTTTGATCCTCTGTTCCCAAAACAGATGCATTAGCCAGACTATGCTACCTTCCGTTTAAAGATAATGATGGTAGGATTTGAACCTACAACATTAGGATTATGATTCCCACGCTCTACCATTAAACTACATCATCATTAAAATAAGTCGAAGTGGGATTTGAACCCACGAATTAATAAATTAACTGATAGTTTAGCAAACTACTGCCTTAAACCTGACTTGGCTATTCGACCTAAAATATAAAACTTCTTTGATAGGATTTGAACCTACAACCTAATGGTTAACAGCCATTTGCTCTACCGTTGAGCTACAAAGAAATAATTATATTTAATTTTTTTAAACTTTTAGTATTTTTAAGCTAAATATTTTACAATACGTACACTTAAAACCTATTAATGTAATAATCTTTTACAGTTTTTATATGAAAAATTTTTAAGAATGGTTTCTTACTTAGATGCTTTCAGTAATTATCCAAAATAAATTTAGCTACTCGGCGATGCCTTATTAACAACTTTAAATAGTTGAATTTTAAACAACCGATACACCAGAGATTTACCCTTCTCGGTCCTCTCGTACTAGAGTTAGATTCTTGCATTTTTCAAAATATCTATAGAAGATAGGAACCAAACTGTCTCACGACGTTCTAAACCCAACTCACGTACCACTTTAATCGGCGAACAGCCGAACCCTTGGAACCTTCTTCAGCTCCAGGATGTGATGAGTCGACATCGAGGTGCCAAACGACTCCGTCGATAGGAGCTCTTAGGAGTCATCAGCCTGTTATCCCCGGAGTACCTTTTATCCGTTGAGCGATAATCTTTCCACAAAGAATTATCGGATCACTATGACCGACTTTCGTCCCTGTTTGATATGTCTATCTTACAGTCAAGCAAGCTTTTACCATTATGCTCTACAATTGATACTATAATCCAATTTGAACTTACCTTTGTACACCTCCGTTACTCTTTAGGAGGTGACCGCCCCAGTCAAACTACCAACCATACACTGTCTATTTTTTTTTAATATTAGTTATTTATTTTAATAAGAGTGGTATTTCAAGATTATCTAAACAATTTACTAGCGTAAAGATCTAAACAATTTCCACTTATGCTACACATATTAGATAAAATAACAATATAAAGATGTAGTAAAGGTTCACGGGGTCTTTCCGTCTAACTATAGAAAATCCGCATCTTCACGGATAATTCAAATTCACTGAGTCTATATTGGAGACAGCGGGGATGTCGTTACACCATTCATGCAGGTCGGAACTTACCCGACAAGGAATTTCGCTACCTTAGGACCGTCAGAGTTACGGCCGCCGTTTACTGGGACTTCCATTTAATGCGTAAACATCTCCTATTAATCTTCCAGCACCGGGCAGGTGTCAGACCCTATACATCATGTTACCATTTAGCAGAGTCCTAAGTTTTTATTAAACAGTCGCAACCCCTATTTTGTGACACCTAATTATTAAAATAATTAGGTACTTTTTATCCCGAAGTTACAAAGTCATTTTGCCGAGTTCCTTCAATATAGTTCTCTCATTCACCTTAGTCTACTCGACCTATCCACCTGTGTCGGTTTCGGGTACGGTTTTTAATTTAAAAAAGCTATTTCCTGAAAAAGTTTAAATTTTTGTCACTTTTTAAAAAAATTTAATTTAAAAATTATCCCATCAAAATTTGCTTTCGTCAAATCTTTCTTAGGGGCCGTTTCACTCTATGAAAAACATTTTAACATAGAAACCCTTGGATTTACGGTGATAATGATTATTAGTCATTATTTTTTGTTACTAATGCCAGCATTTTCTTTTCTGATATCTTCAATATATTTCACAATATATCTTTATTGACATACAGAATGTTCCGCTACCGTTTTATTATTAAAATAAAACTTGCCGCTTCGGTAAATTTCTTAAGTCTCGATACATTTTAGGCGCAAAAACTAGACCAATGAGCTATTACGCTTTCTTTAAAGGATGGCTGCTTCCAAGCCTACCTACTGGTTGTCATAATTTTTCACTTCCTTTCTCACTTAGAATATTATTTAGAGACCTTAGCGATCAATCTGGGCTGTTTCCCTCTTGACAATAGACCTTAGCGCCTAATGTCTGTCTATTTAAATTACATTTTTTGTATTCGGAGTTTCAAGAATTCAGTAAGTTTTTACACCCCTAGCTCAATGAGTGCTCTACCCCAAAAAAGATTTTAAATGCTCTACTTCAATAGATTTCGCGGAAAACCAGCTATCTCCGAGTTTGATTAGCCTTTCACTCCTAACCACAAATCATCTCCATATTTTGCCACATATGTGAGTTCGATCCTCCAAATAGTTTTACCTATTTTTCAATCTGTTCATGGTTAGATCACTCGGTTTCGGGTCTTATTTTTATAACTATTTTAGCTTTTTAAACTTGAATTATCTACGCCTACTTTATTAAGTTAAGCTTGCTATAAAAATAAACTTGCTGGCCCATTATGCAAAAGGTACACTGTTACTTTTTAAAAAGTTCCAATTGATTATTAACATTAAGTTTCAGAATTATTTCAAACTCAAAAGTTCTTTTTCACCTTTCCTTTACAGTACTTGTTCACTATCGATCATTAATTCTTTATAGGTTTTGAGGGTGGTCCCCCAATTTTCAAAAAGATTACACATACCTCTTTTTACTATAATAAAAATAATTAGTATTCTACAGGACTTTTACCCTTTTAAGTAAATTTTTCAAAATTTTTCAAATAATTTTTTTATTTTTATAAACCTAATTTCCATTTTCATTCGTCATTACTTACGGAATCTCGTTTGATTTTTATACAGTTACTTAGATATTTCAATTCACTGTTTTTTAAATTTTCACAAAGAAAAAGTTTTCTTTAGGAAATTTATATTTCAAAATAAAATATAATTAAATATAACTTTTCGCATTTTTACGTCCCAAATTTAAAATTAATGCCAAGGCATCCACTTAATGCTTTAATTATTATTTTTAATATTACTTAAACAATACAAATAATTTAATTTTTTATTTTTTTTAAATATTCATTTATTAATTTTAAATTTAAATGAAAAGGATAAATAATAGAATTAAATGTAGGCTTTTTAAAAAAATACCTTTTTTATTTTTTTATTTCTATGTAAATAAGTAGTAATTTGAGGTTTTAATGGTTTTTATACCTAAAAAATAATAAATATTTTTTTTTCTATAAGGTGAAAAATATGTATAATTTTTATTTTTTTATATTGTGATTTTGAATATTTTTTAAATTTTGTAAAATTTTTTTTTTTTTTGAACCATTATTTAATAATATGCATAATATCACCTTTTTGTAATAAAAAATTAGGTTTATTAATTATTTTATTATTTATTTTAACTTTTTATGATTAATTAATTGTTTTGCTTGAAAAATAGTTTTAGCTATTTTTAATCTTGTAAGATTAATATCTAAACGACTTTCTAATAAAATAACAAATTTTTTAAAAATATTTATTTGATTATTTTTTTGATAATTTTCTTATTAAATTCTTTAATTGATATTCATGAATACATCCATAAAAATTTCTAAATTGTTGTTTTTCAAATAATCTTTTTGAAAAAATTTTTTCTTTTTCAGGTTTAATTTCTTTTTATATCTTAATTTTTTTAAATAAATTCCATTTTTTGTTTTTAATTTTAATAATTTTAAATTTTTATGTATGTTTCTATTATTTTGGAAACATATTTTATTTCTTGGTTTTAATTTATTCATAGTAAATATTAAAATATTTTACGTAATAAATACATTAATGTATAAATTGATTGAATATTTTTGAATTTGTTATAATAGGATAATTTATATTTTGTAAAGTTTGACTAGTATTTATTAATGATATTGTAGGGATTTTTAAAGTCCCGATTTCTTGATTTAAAAATTCATCTTTTATTGAACTTTTAATTATTAAAATCAATTTAATTTCATTTTCTTTAAATAAATAATTAATAATTTTATTAAAAGGTGTATCTTTAATTTTATTAGTAATTAAACCATTTATCCATTCTTTATTAAAAAAATAATATTTGGATTTTTTTTAAAAGATGTAGTTAATAAAAATTTAACTTCAGCAGCATTACCTATTATTAAAATTTTTTCATTTGTATTTAACATATATTTTATTAATTTAAAAATACGTTTTAAAAAAGAAACTTCATTTAAATTAATAATTGTATAATTATACCGACTACCATAAATAAAAGGTAAAATTTCTTTATTTGTATATGTTAAAGATTCACCATACATATTTTTTGATTTAAATAATAAATTTAATAAAATATTATTATTTGTTTTTTTATTTTTCTGAATCATATTTAATTATTTTTTACTTTTTTACCTTCTTTTTGTAAAATTTTTTCATTTTTTAATAATAAACCTTTCCCTTTATAAGGTTCAGGTTTTTATAATTTTTAATATAATATACAAATTGTGTTAAAAATATAAAATCATTACTACTAAAAATTAAAGTATTTAATTGACTAATAATTTTAATATTCGTTGGAATAGGTATTAAAATATTATGACTAAATCCTAATTTTAAAATTAAATTTTTATTCTCAATAAAAGCTTTAAAACCTATACCCTTAAAAATTAAAGTTAATTTAAATCCCTGTAAAACACCTTTTATTTTTATTTTTATTAATTTATTATATAAATTTAAGATACTTTTTTTTTTATTTAAATTTATTGTAATTAATAATTTATTTTTTTAAAAAATAAAAACATTATTAATTACAGTTAAAGATAAAATTCTAAATTTGTTTCAAAAAAATTTTATTATTCTTTTTCGATAATTTAATATTATTTGGAATATTAAAAGTTTTATCTATAAAAAAGATTAATATTTCCTAATAAACTTTTAAAAAAATTTTATTTTTTATTTGAATATTTTTTTAATATTTTAATCATAATTTTAAAAATTTTACAAATCAATTCTCCACCAATATTTAATTTTTTAGCTTGTAAATCTATTAAAATACCCATAGATGTTGAAATAATATAAAATCCCATTTTTTTTTATATAAATCCTTATTATTTATATACAAACGTTTTCCAGGTTTTGATAAACGTTTTATTTCAGTAATAACTGCTTGATTTTTTTATATTTTAAGTAAATATCTAATTGGTTTTTGAATTTATTTTATAACTCTTAATAAAACCTTCTTTAACTAATATATTTAAAATATTTATACTTTGTTTTGATTTTTGTTGTACTATTTTTGATTTTTTTGCTAAATAACCGTTTTTTATTTTTGAAAATAAATTTGAAAGAGTGTCTGTTATAATCATAATAAATTTACCAACTATATTTTGAAACACCAGGTAAAAATCCTTTAGATGCTAATTTACGTAATTGAACTCGTGAAATTTTAAATAAACGATAAATACTTTTAGAACGTCCAGTTAAAACACATAAATTTTTAATACGTGTAATTGATGAATTTTGATGAAAAAAAACCATTTTTGTTGTAATTTCCATCGTAAATCTTTTTCAATATTTAAATTTTTTGAAAGAATTTTTAAAATTAATCTATTTTTTCAAAATTTTTAAATAAATAACGCTGTTTAATATTTTTTTATTTTTTTGCATAAAATTTTTAATAATATAATGTGGAGATAATCGGATTCGAACCAATAACCTTATATTTGCAAAACATACTTTCTACCAATTGAAATATATCCCCATAAATAAGTGTATTGGGGCTTGAACCCAAGACCATCGGATTAAAAGTCCGGTGCTCTACCAACTGAGCTATACACTTATTTAAAAATTAAAAATTGATAAAAACTTTTTAAAAAATAAAAATTTTTGATTTAAAAAATTATTAATTTTTTGTTTTAATATTATATTAAATAATGGAGTTTTTGTATTTGAATATATTGATTTTTTTATAAATTGATAATTTTTTTATTATAAATAATTCAAAATTAGAATAAAAATTTTTATAAGAATTATTAAAAAAAAATAATATTATTTTTTTCAAAATTAATTTGATTTTTTTTTATTATCAAATAATATTTTTTTTTCTAAATTTTAAATTATAACAAATTTTAGGTAAAAAAATAAGTAATAAAAAATAAAAATTAAAAAAAAATAAAAACCATGAAACTTGATTAAAAAATGAAAATTGATCGAATTGTGGCATAATTTAATTATTTTTATTTACTTCTTAAACATATATTTTTCTATAAAGAAAACTTTTTAATTAACTTTTAATTTTTATAAAATTAATTTAAATTTTTCGATTTTGAATAATATCTTGAATATATAAAATTCTTGAAAATTTATTTTTATTATTTATTTTAAAATTTAAATATCTTAATTTATAACAATTAATTAATCTTGTTGTATTAAATTTTTTTTATAAAAACCTTTTTTATTATATTTATTAAAATAAAATCTTTTTTATAATTTAATGCATTATTTAAATTAATAGGTTTTATTACAAAAGAATACCTAAAACTGAAATATAAATTTTTTATTATTCCAATTTCCACCAAGTAATCGACCTTTAATAATATTTTTTTTTTTTTAAAAGAATCTGAAACATTATTTTATTAAATTGATATAAAATATTATAATTTAAATCATAATTAAATAAAATAACATTTTCATATTTCATAGCAATAGTTGAAATTTCATCTATTTTAATTAAAGTAAAAGGTAAATAAATATTTTCATAATTATTAAATTCAATTACATAAGATTCTAAATTTAAATTATTATATAAAATTTGATTATCAAATAAAATATTTTTAATTTTAATTTTTGTTTTTTAAATAATTATTTTTTAAAAATGGTTTATAAGTTAGTAAATTATTAATTTTTGTTTTTTTAATTTTTGCATTTTAAATAAATTTAATTATTGATAGATAGGCTTAGTAGGATTTGAACCTACAACTGTACCGTTATGAGCGGTATGCTCTAACCAATTAAACTATAAGCCTGATTATATTATTTATAAATAAATTTTGTTTTAACAGGTAATTTATTTGAACCTGCTTTTAAAACTTTTTGAGCATTTTCTAATGAAATACCACTAATTTCATATAAAATTTGACCCTTTTAACTTTTGCAACCCAAAAGAAACAGCACCTTTACCCTTACCCATACGATTTTCTGTAGGTTTTGCTGTTACAGGTGTGTCAGGAAAAACTCGAATCCATAAAAATCCTAATCTTTTCATTTTTCTAATAATTATTCTACGAGTAGCTTCTATTTGTCTTGAAGTTAAACGGGTTTCTTCTAAAACTTTAATTGCATATTTTCCGTAAATTATTTGATTACCTTTTGTTGTTTTACCTACAAGTTTACCTTTAAATTGTTTTTTAAATTTTGTTTTTTAGGAAATAACATAATGAAGATTTTTCAATTTAATTTATTTTTTGTTTTAATTTTAATTTTTTTAAATTTTGAATTTAATATTATTGGTTTAAAAAACACCAAAGTTTAATACTACAAATACCTGATGGGGTTTTAAATTCATTAAAATGATATTTAATATCATATTCTAACGTATTTAAGGGAATTTTACCTTTTGAAAAATCATTTTTTTTTCTTTTAGATTTATTTAATCTTCCTTTAAATTGTAAACGATAACCGATAAAATTAGAAAACATTTTAAAAAATTCTTGAAGCATGTTATCTATATTATAGATAAATTTATTATGAGTTTTTTTCTTTCTAAAGTTTGTTTAATATAAAATGTTATTATATTAATATTTTTAGTATAAAAAGCATAACTAAAATTATAAATCATTTTTTAACACTTTTATTAATTCTATTATTTTTTGAATTTTAAAAAAATTTTTTAAATTTTTCTTAAATTAATTAATTCAAAAAATGAATATTTTTAATAAATAATTTAATATTATGATTAGGATAATATTGATTTAAATTATTTATAATTTTATTATTAGATAATTTATAATATTTTTTTGCATTTTTTGAATATAAATATATATATTAATGTTATTTGATATTTTAATTATATTTATATCTATTAATTTCAAATTTTTATAATTAAAAATATTTTCAAAATATTTTTTAATTTCTAAATCAAAATGTATTAAATTAGAATATTCATCTTTATCAATAATCCAAGTTGAATTCCAATTTTTTTTTATTTAATCTTAAACTAATTGGTATAATTTTTTGCCCCATAAATTATTTTTTTTTTATATATATGTTTTTCGTGTATTAATAAACTCACCAAATTTAAAACCAATCATTTTATCATTTATTTCTAAATTAATAAAAATTTTACCATTATAAATACTTACAGAATGTTTACTATATTCAGGTAATATCGTTAAATTTTTATTTGTTATTTTCATCCATTGTTTTTTTTTAATAAATTAACTTTAAAAAAGGACCTTTATATTTACTTCTAGACATAATTTATTGAATAATTAATTTTTTATTTTTTTTTCGTGTAGGTTTTCCTTTTGTAATTTTACCATATGGTGTTACTGAAGGTCTTCCACCACTTGTTTTACCCTCACCACCACCATGTGGATGATCTACCGGATTTTTGCAACCCCTCTAACAGATGGTCTTCGATTTAACCAACGAGAACGTCCAGCTTTACCTAATTTAATTTTTTTATAATTAATATTTGATACAATACCTAATGTAGCAAAACATGATAATAATATAAATTTTAATTCACCAGAATTTAAACGTATTCTTGCAACTTTATTATCTATTTTTTGAATTAATTGCGCAGAAGTACCAGCACTTCTAATTAATTTTCCACGTGATAATGGGTATAAACTTATATTGTGAATTAAACTACCAATTGGTATATTTCGTAAAGGTAAAGCATTACCTATTTTTAATTCAGCATCTGGTGAACTTTTAATATATTGATTAATTTCTAAACCTTCTGGTGCTAAAATAAAATAAGAATTTAAATCATTTTTAATATAAGCAATATTTGCAGAACGATTTGGATCATATAAAATTTTTATTACGTAACCTTCTAATTTTTTAGAACGATTAAAATTTATTTTTCTATATAAGCGTTTATGTCCACCACCTCGATGTCTTACAGTTATTTTACCTTGATTATTTTTACCATTTGCACGTTGAAAACCTTTAGTTAAAGATTTTATTTTAAAAATTCTGGTTAAATTAGTTTTTTTAATAAATTTGTTTGACGTTGTGAAGGTGTAATAGGATTTATTTTTTTCTATCATTTTATATGGTATATAGATAAAATCTATTATGTTATATATTTTTAATAAAACAATTTCAGATTCAAAAGTATTTTATATTCATTAACTGTTTTATACGGTATTAATGATTATCAATCTAAGAAAATTTGTAAAAATATAGGAATTAATCCTCAAATCACCCTTAATAAACTTAAAAACAACCACGTAAACCGACTTATTAACTATATTAATAAAAATTTAAAAGTTGAACAACTTTTAAAAAAACTAAAAATGAAAGATTAAATGAATTAGTAGAAATTAAAAGTAATCGTGGAATTAGACAAAGTATAGGATTACCTGTTAGAGGACAACGTACACATACTAATGCAAAAACGTCTAAAAAATTAAAAAAATTTTTATTCAAAAACGTTTTTCTCGTAATAAACGTCCATTTAAAATCCAAAAAAAATAAAAAATAAAATTTTTATATGAATAAAAATAAATTTAAATATAATTTTAGAAATAAATATAAAATAAATAAAAAATTAAATAAAAAAATCCTTTAATTTTAACTAATCTACATATTACTGCTAGTTTAAAAATACAATTATTAGTTTAACGACTAATACAGGTAATTTATTAAAACAATGGTCAACAAAATCTTTAAAAAAACTAAATTTAAAAAAATACACCTTATAATGTACAATTAATTGTTTATAAAATAAATAAATATTTTCAATTACAAAAAATTAAAAAATTAAAAGTATATTTACATGGAACCGGTTTAGGTAGATATAATGTATTAAAAAATTTAAAACAAAAAAATTTTAAAGTAAAATATCTTTTAGATAAAACAACAAAACCTTTTAATGGTTGTCGATTAAAAAAAAAAACGACGTTAATTCTTAATGGATAGATGATCGAGTGGTTTAAGGTGTCAGTCTTGAAAACTGAAGTATGTAATAATACCGTGGGTTCGAATCCCACTCTATCCTTTAAAAAGCTAGAGACGGATTTGAACCGTCATTAAAGGATTTGCAGTCCTTTACATTACCATTATGTTATCTAGCCAAAAATCTAATTATATGAATAAAAATAAAAATTTTTTACTTATAAAAATAAAATTATTTTAACAAATGGATCTTCTTTAAAAATAACATCTATTAAGTATATAAAAATTATCAATTAAATTCGAAAATTTTTAAAGAAACAAAAGTTATATTAAATACAAACATTAATTTAAATAAAAATAAATTAAATTTTATAAAAAAATTAAATTAATTTATTATATTTATTAAAATAAATTGAAATATATATAAATATTTCAAAAAACATATAAATAATAAATAAATAATTATAAAATTAATAAAATCTGGAGGTGTAATTAAAGCACTTAATATTATAATTTTTAAATAAAAAAATTTTCTTAAATTAATAATTATTTGAATTTTTAAAATTTTATTAAATATTAAAAAAAAAATAAAAAAATAAAAAAAAATAAAAAGATAAATAAATGATAAAAAAATAAAATGAAAATAATTATTTATTTTAGGTTCAAAATAAATAGTTAATATATATAGATTTTTAAAATTAAGATTTAATAAAAATTCCAAATATATGGAATAATATTTGTAAAAATAAAATTAATTATAAAAAAATTAAAAATAACAAATAATAAATAAAATTTTATAAAAATAAAATTTTCAAATCTATATAAACCTGTAGATATAAAAATCCAAATTAATATTATACCTAATTGAATTGTTATAAATATAGATATAAAAGTGGATATAAAAATATTAGTAATAAAAATTTCTGTAATATTAGTAAAGATAAAATATTTTAACATATTTTTGTTCAATAAATTATTAACTAATAAATATATTAATTGATCTGAAAAATAATAGGAAATTATAAAAAGATATAAAAAAGTAATTAAAAGAATAAAAAAATTATATTTTAATTCAAATAAATGTAATTGGAAATATGTTCCTATTTTATTTTTTTCATAAAATTAAAAATATAAAGCCTACTTGGTGAAATTGGTAAACACGATAGATTTAAAATCTGTTCCCATAATAGGGTTATTGGTTCAAGTCCAATAGTAGGTATATATATTATCAAAGTGGTGAAATTGGTAAACACGTTACACTTAGAATGTAAAGCTTAATTGCATTAAGGGTTCAAGTCCCTTCTTTGATAATTTCTAAAATAATATATTTTTTTATTATTATTTAATATAATGTAAAGATTTATCTAAATTTGAAAATAAATTTTTTTATAAAAATTTATTTTCAAAAATATAGCCTTTTAGTGAAAATAACTAAAAATTTAATTATGTTTATTATATAAAATAAATGATTGATATATATATAAATAATATCAAATTAAAAGTAAATAAAATTTAACAGTATTACAAGCTTGTAATACTGTTAAAATTGAAATTCCAAAATTTTGTTTTCAAGAAAATTTACAAATTGCCGGTAATTGTAGAATGTGCTTAGTTGAAATTGAAAATTCACCTAAACCTGTAGCTTCTTGTGCTATGCCTTTAATGCCTAATATGAGAATATTTACTAATACACCAATAGTTCAAAAGCAAGAGAAAGTGTTTTAGAATTTCTTTTAATAAATCATCCATTAGATTGTCCTATTTGTGATCAAGCTTCAGAATGTGATTTACAAGATCAAACAATGATTTTCGGTTCAGATCGCAGTAGATTTTTTAAAAAACGTGGTGTAGAAGATAAATATTGTGGTCCTTTTATTAAAACTGTTATGACTAGATGTATACACTGTACTCGTTGCGTACGTTTTTCAAATGAAATTTGCGGTATAGATGATTTAGGTACTACAGGTCGTGGTAATAAAACTGAAATTAATTTTTATTATCCTAAAATTTTTAATTCTGAATTTTCAGGTAATTTAATAGATTTATGTCCTGTAGGTGCATTAACATCGAAACCTTATAGTTTTCAAGCACGTTCTTGGGAATTAAAAAAACGAAGGTGTTGATATTTTAGATAGTATAGGTTCTAATATTAAAATTGATATTTTTAATAATAAAATTATACGTATTTTACCTAAAACAAATTTTAATATTAATAAAGAATGGATATCAAATAAAACAAGATTTTTTTGATAGTTTAAAATATCAAAGATTAAAATATCCTTTATTAAAAGATGCTGAAAATAATTTTCAAAAAATATCTTGGTTAGAAGCATTAAATATTATTAATCAAAAAATAATAACAACAGATAGTTCAAAAATTCAAAGTATTATTGGTGATTTAATTGATTTAGAATCGTTATTTTTATTAAAAAAATTTTAATAAAATGGGAATTTCTAATATAATTTATGAAAAATATTTTAATAATCAAAATATTAAAATAAATTCTGATTTAACTTCTAATTTTTTATTTAATAATACTTTAAAATCTATTGAAGAATCGGATGTTTGTTTATTAATTAATAGTGATATTCGTCAAGAAGGTTCTATTTTAAACATTCATTTAATTAATCGTTTAAAAAAGGGGAATTTTAAAATTGCATATATTGGTAATAAAAAAATTTTACTTATCCAATTAAACATTTAGGTTTAACTTTAAAAACATTAATTAAAATTATATTAGGGAAACATTTTTTTGTAAAGATTTAAAAAAGCTAGAAAACCTGTAATTATAATTGGCGAAAATATTATTAATCAAAAACGGTTTTTATTTAATATTAAAATTAAAAAATTTAACATTTTTAAATAAAAATATTAATTTTTTTATAACTAAAACAAGTTTAATTAATTTTTTGAAATTACTTTTCTAAAACGAAATATTTTTTAAATAATTCACATTTATATTATTTATTTAATACTAATTTACAAAATAAATTAAAAATAAAAAAAATGATTTTATTATTTATCAAGGACATCATTTTACAAAAGATGCTCAAAAATCAAATTTAATTTTACCCGGTTTAACTTTTTAGAAAAAATGGAATGTATATAAATTTAGAAGGTTTTATTCAAAAAATAATCAAATTTTGAATTTAAATACAAAACAACGTAAAGATTCTATTATTTATAGAAATATTTATAAATATATTTTAAATAAAAATCAATCTAAATTAAATTCGTTTTTTAAAATTAAAGATATTTTACCATATTTATTAAAAAAAATAAAAAATATTAATAATTTTAGTCTTAATAAAAAAATTTAAAAATTAATAATAATTTCTTAGATTCTTTAATAAAAAATATATATTATAAAAATATATTAGAACAATATTCAAAAATATTAATTAATTCTAATAAAATCATCAAAAATCAAACCAAACAATTATGATTTACACAATTTTAAAATTTTTCATTTTAGTATTACCTTTATTAATCGCTGTAGCTTATTTTACTTTAGTTGAACGTAAAGTATTAGCTTCTATTCAAAGAAGAAGAGGACCTAATGTAGTAGGTACTTTTGGATTATTACAACCGCTAGCTGATGGTTTAAAATTATTTGTTAAAGAAACTGTTTTACCAAGTAATGCTGATGTAATTTTATTTATATTTGCACCCATTTTAGCTTTTTTTTAAGTTTATTAAGTTGGACAGTAATACCTTTAGGTTTTGGTATGTTTTTTACTGAATTAAATATAGGTATTTTATATTTATTAGCCATTTCATCATTAGGTGTTTATGGTATTATTATTGGTGGTTGGTCAAGTAACTCAAAATATTCCTTTTTAGGTGCATTAAGATCAACTGCTCAAATGATTTCTTATGAATTAACTATAGGTTTTTCAATATTATCTGTAATTGTTTGTGCAAAATCTTTAAATTTAATTTCTATTGTTTTAGCACAAAAGACTATCTGGTATTGTTTTCCTCTTTTTCCTATTTTTTTAATTTTTTTATATCATGTTTAGCAGAAACAAATAGACACCCTTTTGATTTACCTGAAGCTGAAGCTGAATTAGTTTCAGGATATAATGTAGAATATTCTGCAATGGGTTTTGCTTTATTTTTTTAGGTGAATATGCAAATATGTTATTAATGAGTAGTTTAACTACAATATTATTTTTAGGTGGTTGGTTAGCACCTTTTCCATTTAGTATAAAATTCATAAATTTTTTACCAGGATCTTTTGGTTTAGTATTAAAATATGTTTTTTGTTGTTTTATTTATAGTAGCTCGAGCTATTTTACCGAGATATCGTTATGATCAATTAATGCGTTTAGGTTGGAAAGTTTTTACCTTTTACATTAAGTTGGTTTTTATACTGCAAGTATTTTAATAACTTTTAATTGGTTAATTTAATTATGAGTATTTTAAATCATTTTATTTTTACTTATTTTTTATTTTGTCTTGGTTTATTTGGTATAATTTTAAATCGACAAAATATTATAATTATATTAATGTCTATTGAATTATTATTATTATCAATAAATTTAAATTTTATTTATTTTGCAGTTTTAATTGATGATATAATAGGACAAGTTTTTTCATTATTAATTTTAACAGTAGCTGCAGCAGAATCTGCTATCGGATTAGCTATTATGATAATTTTTTTAAGTTATATGGAGATATTTCGATATATAAAATTAATTTATTATCTTTATAAAAAAATTGAAAATTAATTTATTATTTTTTTATTAAATACATACTTAAAGTATGTATTTTTCGCTTTAGCTGTAAGGCTTAAAAAAGCTTACAATTAGTGTAAGCTTTTAATAACTATTTAAATAAAAGCGTATGTCACAAACAACAACAACTTTATTAAATAAAATTTTTACTTACCATATTTTGAATACTTTTTAAAATATCTTTCTATAAATCCCAATTAATTGTATTTTACAATTCATTTAATAATATATCTAAAGTTTTTATATCCATATTATACGGATATAAAATATATAAATGAAAAAATAATTATTTTTAAATAGGAAAAATTTATTAATTTATTTTAAATTTGTTGTGAAGTATTTTTCTTTTCTATTATTAGATTTTCTTCAAATATTTTATCGAAAAATAATAATAAAAAAATTCATGAATATTATTTTTTTATTATTATAATAATATACAACCTCTTGGATTTGAACCAAGATTTTAAAGCTTAGAAGGCTAATACTCTACCAATTAAGTTAAGATTGTTTGATTATTAAATATTTTTATGAGAATAAACATTAAAAATAGCTTTTAATGAATTTCTTGAAAGTTGTTTATAAATTTTTTGTTTAAAATTTTTTTCTTTTTCTTTTTTAGTTAGTGTTACGGCACCAATTAAAGCTATTAATAAAATAATACCAGCTGATAAAAAAAAAAGAATAATAACTATATAAAATTAATTAGTATAACGTACTAAATACGCTTCTAATTTGCCTAAAAAGGGTATAATAATTATAAAAAAAAAAATAATAAATCATACTTATAATACCAATTTCAGTATAAGGGTATTCAACAGGACATTGTCCAACCCAACCTAATAATAAAAAGCAATTACTAATAACCAATAAAATACTTTAAATATTGGTCTAAAAGCTGTACTACGTATTTCAGATGAATTCGTAAAAGGAATTGTTAATAAAATAATTAATGAACCGAACATTGCAATAACACCACCAATTTTATTAGGAATTGATCTTAAAATCGCATAAAAGGGTAAAAATACCATTCAGGAACAATATGTAAAGGTGTTTTCATCGGATTTGCTTCAATATAATTATCTGGATGACCTAAAGTATTGGGACAATAAAAAATAAATATAAAAATACTAAAAATAAAATCATTAAACCAAATAAATCTTTTGTATAAAAATAGGGATAAAATGGGATATTTTCAGTTTTTAAAGTAATACCTAATGGATTATTTGAACCAACTTCATGTAATAAAATTAAATGTATTAAAACTGCACCAACAATTACAAAAGGGAATGTAAAATGTAAACTAAAAAAACGATTTAATGTTGGATTATCTACAGCAAAACCTCCCCATAACCAATCTACAATATCTTTACCTATTAAAGGTATAGCAGAAAATAAATTAGTAATAACAGTTGCACCCCAAAAACTCATTTGTCCCCAAGGTAATACATATCCCATAAAAGCTGTAGCCATCATTAAAATAAAAATAATAACACCTGAACACCATAAAGCTTCTCTAGGTGTAATATATGAACCGTAATATAAACCTCTAAAAATATGAACATAAACAACAATAAAAAAAAGAAGCACCATTAGCATGTGTATATCTAATTAACCAACCATTATTAACATCTCGCATAATATGTTCAACACTATTAAAAGCTAAATCTATATGTGGCGTATAATGCATTGCTAAAAAATACCTGTTAAAATTTGTACTACTAACATAATACCGGCTAACGAACCAAATCCAAAAAATAATTTAAATTAATAGGTGTTGGATAATCTATTAAATGATTATTTAAAACTGCAAATAAAGATTTTTTATTCCATCTCATAGTATGAAATAAAAATAAACCAAAAAACAATAATAATTAGTTTAAACAAAATTTATGCATTTATTTTTTTATCCCAAGGACTATTATATTCAAATAATCTATATTGTTGTGATAAATTAATAGGTTCATAAACTACTCTTTTTTAATTCGTTATAAAATACTTCTAAAAACCGCTTAAAGGAAAATCTTTACGTAAAGGATGTCCTTCAAAACCATAATCAGTTAATATTCTTCGTAAATCTGGATGATTTATAAAAAAATACCAAACATATCCCAAATTTCCCTTTCACACCAATTTGCTGATTTATAAATATTAATAATAGAATTTGTCGGTTGTAATTCATTAATATTTATTTTAATTTTTAAACGACTATTAAAACGAATACTTAATAAATTATAAATTATTTCAAAACGTTTTTTTATTAATATAATCTATAACACAAATATCAGATAATATTTTAAATTGACTATTTGTATGATTTTTTAAAAAAATAATATAGGAATTAATTTTTAGTAGAAATATTAATACATAATTCATTTTTATATAAAGTATAATTTATAATAGGTAAAATTTGTAATAAATATTGACTAAATCTTTTAATACTTTCATAAATAAAATTATAATATATTTTAGTATATTATTAATATAATAAATATTAATAATATACTAAAATATATTATAATTTTTTTAGTATAAATATATTTTATAATAATAAAAATTAATTTAATTTTTATTATTATGCACAAAGTTTATTTTATTTTAAAAAGCAAATAAAATTAAAAAGCCATCATTAAACAGAATAAAGCAATTGCTTCAGTTAAGGCGAACCCTAAAATAGCAGTTCTCATTAATTCTTGTTGTAAAGAAGGATTTCTTGAAATACCTATAACTAAAGAACCAAAAACATTACCAATACCAATACCGGCACCAGCTAATCCTAAAGTAGCTAAACCTGCACCTAAAAATTTAGAAGCTTGTAATAACATAAGTTAATTATTAAATTTTTTTATTTTTTATTAAATATCTTAAATAATATAAATTTTTTAATTTTTATTTAATTAAAATTATAATTCAATATTACTTAAAGTATCTTCAATCGTTTATATATTTAATAATTCATCAGAATTTAAATTAACCCTCTCAGATTGTATAAAATTTTATATTTCTATAATTTTACTATCAAAAGAGTTTGTTAGATTATCTATTTAATTAAGTAATTCATTTAATTGATCTTTTAAATTATTATTTTTTGTAAAACCTATTAAATTAACACCTATCAATATTAGAAAGATAACTATCAACTATTTTCGTATAAACCCACATAACATTCCTAAAATATTTATTAAATTTTGTACAAATAAGCTATTTGTTTCACAATTTTCAAAAGTGTAGTTAATAAAATTTTTAAGAAAAAGAATTTCTTTAATTAGAATACTGATATTTTCGTTTATAATTTTAAAAATATTAAATAAAAATTAATTATTTATTTCAGTTAAATTCATACTGGCTCGATTATAATGTGTTAATATAATTTTTAAAGTTTTAAGATTTACCATATCATCTAATACTATTTATAAGAAATGTTGTAAAAAAGATAAAACCTATTTGTCTAAAAACACTAAAAGTAAAGAGATTATAAAAAATTCCCAAGATCATTTAAATAATTATATAATTGAAAAAAATCAAAATAAATTGTTTTTAATAAAATAATAAAAAATTTTTTAGTTTAATAATGTTTTTATAAATTGAATCTATAATTTGTGTTGGGAGTAGGACTTGAACCTACATCTTCAGATTATGAGCCTGATAAGTTTACCTATTACTCTATCCCAACTAAAAGAATATAAATTTTTATATTCTTTTTTTTTTTTATAAATAAGAATAACAATAAATTTTATTTTTTATATAATAATCTAATCAAATTACCATTCTAATGCATCACTACACCAAATATAAATAAAACCTATAACTAATTCAACTAAAAATTCAATCATAGTCCAAAAACCCCATGAAAAATTTGAACTTAAAGTTAAAACCCAAGGAAAAACAAAAACAGCTTCTAAATCAAAAATAATAAAAAGAATTGCTACTAAATAAAATTTAACATCAAAAATTTTTCTAGCATCATCATAAGGATTAAATCCACATTCATAAGCTGTTAACTTTTCTAAATCATCTTTTTGCTTAATTAATCCAAAAGATAAAATGAAAATTAAAATTGATAAAAATAAGCTTAATATTAAAAATATAAAAATATTGGAATAATTTAATAACATATTTATTAATTTTTATTTAATTTAATACGGAAAAAACGGGATTTGAACCCGCGACCTATAGCGTGACAAGCTACCACTCTAACCAACTGAGCTACTTTTCCTTAAATATTATATTTTAATGTAAATTGATAGCATCTCCTATATACATACAAGTTAAAATAGTAAAAACATATGCTTGAATAATAGCTACAGCAATTTCTAAACCTACTAATAATACAATTAAAATTAATGGTATAAAATGTGCCACAAAAATAAAACTATTAACATTTAACATACTCCAAGCAAAACCTGCAATTACTTTTAATAAAGTATGACCTGCCATCATATTAGCAAAAAGTCGGACAGGTAAACTAATTACACGAAAAATATACGAAATTAATTCAATAGGAACTAATATTGGAACTAATGCAATATTTGCACCACTTGGTAAAAATAAATTTAAAAAATTTAATTTATATTTTTTAATTCCAATAATATTAAAACCTAGATAAACAGTTAATGCTAATGTAAAAGTAATTATTAAATGACTAGTTACAGTAAAGCTATAAGGAACCATTCCAATCAAATTACATAATAAAATAAAAAAAAATAACAAATATTAATGAAACAAAATGTTTACCTACTTTACCAATACTTGAATATGTTAATTCAAGAGTAGTATTAAAAATCATTTCAAAAATTTGTTGAAAACGTGTTGGAATAAATTTAGCTTTTATAAAAAAATATATATAAATAAACTAAACCTATTATTAAAATTAAAGAAGCATTTGTAAATATAAAAGGTATTTGAAAAATAGGTAAAATTTCAAATTGTTCTAAAGGACTAAACATAAAATTAATTAATTACCTCCCCACCAGTAAACAGCTACAAATAAAAATAACCAAACAACATCCACAAAATGCCAATACCAAGCTGCAGCTTCAAAACCGAAATGATGTTGTTTTGTAAAATGATGATTAATTAATCTAATAGTCATTACTATTATAAATATTGTACCTATAATTACATGTAAACCATGTAAACCGGTTAATAAAAAAAAGTAGTACCATAAATACTATCAGATATAGAAAAAGTACTTTCAATATATTCATATGATTGAATTAATGTAAAAAATGTTGCTAATAAAATAGTAATAATTAAACTTAAAATTGCATTTTTTCTATCACCAAAAACAATAGAATGGTGTGCCCAAGTAATCGTTGCACCTGATGATAATAAAATTATAGTATTTAATAAAGGGATACCCCAAGCATTAACTGTTTCAATACCTAAAGGTGGCCATAAAGAACCAATTTCTGGTGTAGGTGCTAAAGCTGAATGAAAAAAGCCCAGAAGAAACTTACAAAAACTAATAATTCACTAAAAATAAATAAAAGCATACCGTTTCTTAAACCTAATTGAACTTGTTTAGTATGTTGACCTTCATATACAGCTTCTCTAACAATATCACGAAACCAAGTATACATTGTTAAAATAACAATTAAGAATCCTGTAAAAGCTAAAATATTACTACCAATATATCCATGTAAATACATTGCTAAACCAAAAGCAAAAAAATAAACCAAAAGAAATAACAAAAGGCCAAGGGCTTGGGTCAACTAGATGATATGGATGTTTTTGAGTATTTTGAGTATTTTTGGTAATTTCTTTTAAGATTTTTAAATCCTTTTGAAATGTATCGATATTAGTATCGTTTGTTGTAGTTTCAATTCGTAAATTTTTTTATTAATATAATAATAATTTTTCATAAAAGTGTAAATTTTGTAATAATTAATTATTTAATAATAAATAATTTAAATTAAAATTAATCAAAAACAAGATTAAATTTTAATTTTTTAATATTTTTATAATACTGTTTTTTTATATTTATTGTTTTACTTTTATTTTTAGAAGTTTGAATAATTTCATTTGTTATGTTTTTTAAATTTGAATTTAAAAGTAACCATGATACAGATTTTTTTATTTGTTTATCTTCATTTAAAAGCATTAAAAAATATCTATTTTTTTTTTTTTATTTCTTTTTTATTTGGAATACTTATTGCTTTTAATTTTGGTAATAAATTATCAATTGATTTAAATAAAATAAAATTAGGTTTTTGTTTTGTAGTTTTTTTAAATTAATTAAAATATTTTTAAATATATTTTCAGAACAAGTTTTTTTCCTCGTTTTAATAACATATTTATAAATAATTTTTTAATTTTATACTCTTCGTATTTTAGTTCCATATTTTGATCTTGAAGTTTTTCTTGAATAAATACCTAATAAATCATATTTTCCACGAATTACATGATATTTTACACCAGGTAAATCTTTCACACGACCGCCACGAACTAAAACAATAGAATGTTCTTGTAATGTATGTCCAATACCGGGTATATAAGTAATTATCGTATATCTACTTGATAAGTGCACTTTTGCCACTTTTCGCATAGCTGAGTTAGGTTTTTAGGAGTTGTATTATAAACTTTTAAACAAATCCCTTTACGTTGTGGACATTGTTTTAAGGCAGGACTTTTATTTCTTTTTTTTCTCTAAACGTTTTTGTTTTTTAAAAATAATTGATTAATTGTTGACATATTAATAATTTAAAAGTATTTTTGAATAATAACGGACTCGAACCGCTAACATTTTCGGTGTAAACGAAAAACTCTACCAATTGAGCTAATTATTCATATGGGCCTAAGTAGATTTGAACTACTGACTTTACACTTATCAGGCGTATACTCTAACCAACTGAGTTATAGGCCCTTTGAAGTAAAAGGATTCGAACCTTTGATTTTCCGTACCAAAAACGGAGGCCTTACCACTTGGCTATACTTCAAAAACTATATGCTTAGAAAGATTCGAACTTTCAGTCTATAGATCCGCAATCTAAGGCTTTATCCAATTAAGCTATAAGCATATTTTTTAATTTTTTTATAATTTTTATATTAATTAACGAATTTTTTGAAAATTTTTTTAAGTAAAATTAAAAATTTAATAATTGAAACAGGTTTAAAAAATTTATATCTATTTTAGGTGTATAATTTTTATAAATAAAATGTTCTCTTGATTTTTATTTACATGTGGAGATCTTAATAAAGTAAAAATTTTATTTTTATTTTTTACTTGAAATATTCCATTTATTTTAATATTTTTAAAATTATTTAATTTTAATAAATTTTGTTTAAGTTGATTAATTTTTTGAAATGATTTTAAAGTTATTCTTAAAAGATACATAAAATTGTTTTTATAAAAGTTGTCTGGAGGTGGATTTGAACCACCGACACAAAGATTTTCAGTCTTTTACTCTAACCAGCTGAGCTATCCAGACATAAATATTATATTAATAAATATAAATAAATTTTATTTAAATTAACTAATAGAATATTTGGAAATACAAATAAAAATAAAACAAATTGAGTACTAATAATTAATACAACAGTTTGAATTTTATTTATTTGAGAGATATACATTTTTCTTAATATTTTTTCAAAAAGATTATTTTAACAATTTTTAAATAATAAAAAGAACTTAAAACACTAATAATAATTGCAAAAAAACTAAACTAAAACAGTTATTTTTAATAGCTGAAAAAATATAAATAATTTTGAAAAAAACCTGCTAAAGGAGGTATTCCTGCTAAAGAAAAAATATTTAATATAATTATAAATGCGATTAATTTATTAATTGTATAAATATTTGATAAATCTGTTAAATATTTAATAGGTTTATGATTTATATTTAATGATAAATAAGAAGTCCATAAACTAATACTTGTTATAATATATATAATAACATATAATAAAATAAATGGTATATTATTTAACATGTTTGATGTAAATCCTATTAAAATAAAACCTACATGACTTATTGAACTATATGCTAATAATCTTTTAATTTTTTTTGTTGTAAAGCAGATAAAGCACCGATTGACATAGATAAAAATGAAATTATATAAAAAAATATTTCAAAAAAAAGATAAATTATAAAAATATCAAAAAATAAACGAATTAAAATTCCAACAAAAGCTATTTTTGGAACAATTGCAAAAAAACTTGATATATTATTAGGGGCACCTTCATATACATCAGGTAACCAAAAATGAAAAGGTGATGCACCTATTTTAAATAAAATTCCTACTAATATAAAAATCAAACCATAAGATAAACTTATTAAAATATTAATATTATCTAAATAATTGATATTTGATAATATTAAAAAATATTATTAAAATTTAATGAACCTGTTATTGCATAAATTATAGAAGATCCAAATAATATAAATCCTGAAGCAATTGAACCTAAAATAAAATATTTTAAACCAGCTTCTACAGATAATATTGATTTTTTTGTGTTGAGGTTAAGATATAAAAACTTAAACTTTGTAATTCAATTGCTAAATATAAAGTAATAAAATGATTTGAAGAAATTAAAATCATTAAACCTAATAATGAAATTAACATTAAAATATTAATTTCATATGAATTAATTTTTTGTTGTATTAAATATTTTTGTTGGGTTAAAAACAAATAATGGTGGATAAAATTAAAATAATTTTAATAAATTGAGTAAAATTGTTAATCATTAAAACGCCATTAAATATATTGTTTGAGATATTTGTTGTATTTAAAGTTAAGAGTATAAGAATTAATAAAAATATATTATTATAGTAGTTATATTTTTAAAAATCAAAATTTTTGAGTATTTTGATTTGTTTTATAAAATACTCCAAATAATAATAAAATTAATAAAATAGTTGTTAAAAAATTCGGGAATAATAATTTCAAAATTATTATTAAAAATTTCTTGTAAAATCATAAATTATGGAAAAGAAATAAATATTTAAAAATATTTACTTACTATATATGCTATATATTTATAAAAAAATTAATTTATAAATATTTTTGTGTTATTTAAAGATTAAAAAAAAATGCCTTTAAAAAAATTAAAAATTTTTCAATCAATTTTGGTCCACAACACCCAGCAGCTCATGGTGTTTTACGACTTATTTTAGAATTAAACGGAGAAGTTGTAAAAAAGCGGATTCTCATATAGGTTTATTACATAGAGGTACTGAGAAATTAATTGAATATAAAAATTATTTACAAGCATTACCTTATTTTGATAGATTAGATTATGTTTCAATGATGTGTCAAGAACATGCATATGTTTTAGCAATTGAAAAATTATTAAATTGTGATGTACCCTTAAGGGCTCAATTTATTAGAGTTCTTTTTCTGAAATTACTCGAATTTTAAATCATTTATTAGCTGTTTGTTGTCATGCCTTAGATGTTGGGGCAATGACACCATATTTTGGGGGTTTGAAGAACGCGAAAAATTAATGGAATTTTATGAACGTGTATCAGGTGCTCGTATGCATGCAGCTTATTTTAGACCTGGAGGTGTTCATCAAGATTTACCTAAAGGTTTATTAAATGATATCTATGTTTTTGTAATCAATTTAATACTAGATTAGATGAGATAGAGGAAATGTTAACAAATAATAGAATCTGGAAACAACGTTTAGTAGATATTGGTATTATAAGTGCAAAAGATGCTTCAGATTTAGGGTTTAGTGGTGTTATGTTACGTGGTTCTGGTATTGCTTGGGATTTACGAAAAACACAACCTTATGAAGTTTATGATCAATTAAATTTTGATGTACCATTAGGTACTAATGGTGATTGTTATGATCGTTATTTAATAAGAATTGAAGAAATGCGACAATCTATTAGAATTATTTTTCAAGTATTAAATAAAATTCCTACAGGTTTAATTAAATTAGATGATAAAAAAATAACTAATCCAAATCGTGTACAAATTAAAAATTCAATGGAAGCTTTAATTCATCATTTTAAATATTATTCTGAAAATATAATCGTAAATAGTGGGGAAACTTTTACAGTTATCGAAGCACCTAAAGGTGAATATGGTGTTTATTTAGTTTCTGATGGTTCAAATAAACCTTATAGATGTAAAATAAAATCACCAGGTTTTTTACATTTACAAGCTTTAGATTTTTAGCTAAAAATCATATGATTGCTGATGTCGTAACGATTATCGGTACTTTAGATGTTGTTTTTGGTGAAATAGATAGATAATAATGCTTAAACAAAATAATCAGTATTTTAAAAATACAAAATAAATCAATTACAAAAAATTAAACAAAGTCATAAATATATATATATATTTCGTTATAATGATTTTAATATTAATGAAATTATATTATTAAAAAAAAATTAAAAAATTAAATTATAAATCTTTAATATTAAAACAAAATCTTCTTCTACATATTTTTAAAAATTAAAAGGTCAAGGATCTATTTTAATTATATATGGTAATAATGATTTAAATTTAATTCAAAATTTTTATAATTTTAAAAAATCGAATTAATTTATTTTATTTTTAAAAATAATATTTATTCAAATCTAAAAATAAAACAAATCTTATCACAAAATTATTTACCTTTAAATAACTTAATTGTTCAATCTTTTTTAAATTTTGTCTATTATTTAAGAAAAATTTAAAAAGGCGATTATAACTTAAAGGTAGAGTGTTAGATTGTGGGTCTAAGTGTTATGGGTTCAAGTCCCATTTTTCGCCCTTTTTCAATATAATTAAATTTTTTATGTTTAATAAATTTATATTAATATTTTTACTTATTTTACCACTACTTACAGTTATTGTATTATTTTTTTAAAAATGAAAAATTTATTAAAAATTTCAGTATTTTTATGTCTTTTTTATTTTTTTAATGTCATTACCTTTATGGATTTTATTTGATAAATCTACTTCTAATTTTCAATATGTATTTAAAATAGAATGGATTAATCAATTTAATTTACATTTTTATTTAGGTCTTGACGGTATTTCATTATTTTTTATAATTTTAACAACATTTCTTATTCCCATTTGTATGCTAATTAGTTATGAAATAATTACGAAAAATATAAAAGAATATTTTATTTTATATTTTATTTTAGAATTTTGTTTAATTATTTCATTTAGTGTTTTAGATGTACTTATTTTTTATATCTTTTCGAAAGTGTACTTATACCTATGTTTTTAATTATAGGTATTTGGGGATCTCGAGAACGTAAAATAAAAGCTTCTTATTTATTTTTCTTATATACTTTAGCAGGTTCATTATTTATGTTTATTGCAATTATTCATTTATTTTTAACTGTTGGTACTACAGATTATCAAATATTATATTATAGTAATTTTAATTTTTCATATGAAAAATTATATTTTTTAGCTTTTTTTTATCATTTGCTGTTAAAGTTCCAATGTTACCATTTCATGTTTGGTTACCTGAAGCTCATGTGGAAGCACCTACTTCTGGTTCTGTATTATTAGCTGGTATTTTATTAAAATTAGGTTCATATGGTATGATTCGATTCTTAGTACCTTTATTTCCAAAAGCTGCTATTTATTTTACACCATATATTTTTTTATTATGTTTAATATCAATAATTTATGCTTCATTAACAGCTATTAGACAAACAGATTTAAAACGTATTATTGCTTATGCATCTGTTGCACATATGAATTTTATTATTTTAGGTATTTTTTCTTTAACTATTCAAGGATTAGAAGGTAGTATTATTCAAATGATTAGTCATGGTTTAGTATCTAGTGGTTTATTTTTTTCTATTGGATGTTTATATGATCGATATCATACACGTTTTATTAATTATTATGGTGGTTTAGCACATACTATGCCAATATTTTGTATTGTATTATTTATTTATGTATTAGCAAATATGTCCATTCCAGGTTCAAGTAGTTTTGTTGGTGAAATTTTGATATTAACAGGTGTATTCGAAACTAATACAACTACTGCAATATTTGCAACTATTGGTATGTTTTTAGGTGGTATTTATTCTTTATTATTTTATAATAGAATTTGTTATGGTAATATTCAAAATCTTTATTTAAAAATTTATTATGATTTAACTTATCGTGAATTTTTAATTCATTTAATTTTAATTATAAATATTTTTGTATTAGGTTTGTATCCTAAAATTTTTGAAAGTTGTATGCATGAAAGTGTATCAAAAATTTTAATACATATTGATTTTTCTTATTTTTATTAAATAATTTTTTTATTTAATAAAAAGCCCTTTAGTCTAATGGTTAGGACATTGCCTTTTCACGGCAAAAATACGAGTTCAATTTCGTAAAGGGTATTTATTTTTATTAAATAAAAATAAATAATATTTATTATATATATATTTAAATATATATATACATTAATATGATAATTTAATAACCTTTATGGCTATTGAATTATCATATATACTAGAATCGAATATTAAAAAATATAAAGATGAAAAAAGTTTACAAGAAACAGGTATTGTTCTTTCAATGAGTGATGGTATTGCAAGATGTTATGGATTGACTAAAATTCAAGCTGGTGAAATGGTTGAATTTAATAATGGTAATATTAAAGGTATGGCTTTAAATTTAGAACCAGATGTTGTAGGTGTCGTTGTATTTAGTAATGATAGAGAAATTCAAGAAGGAAATTTTGTAAGAAGAACTGGATCTATTGTTAGTGTACCTGTTGGTCTTGAAGTACTAGGTCGTGTAGTAGATGCTTTAGGACAACCTATTGATGGTAAAGGTCAAATAAATAGTAAATTAGAAAGTAGAGTAGAAGTTAAAGCTCCTGGTATTATGCCTCGAGAAAGTGTTAAAGAACCTGTACAAACAGGTTTAAAAGCTGTAGATAGTTTAATTCCTATTGGTCGTGGTCAACGAGAATTAATCATTGGTGATAGACAAACAGGTAAAACCTCTATTGCAATTGATACTATTATTAATCAAAGAGAACCTCATTTAAAAAAGATATTAATAATCAATTATATTGTATTTATGTAGGTGTTGGTCAAAAAGATCAACTATTGCAGAATTAACGAAAACATTAGAAGAAAAAAATGCTATGTTTTTTTCAGTTATTGTAGCAGCAACTGCTTCAGATTCTGCACCTTTACAGTATTTAGCTCCTTATACAGGTTGTGCTTTAGGTGAATATTTTAGAGATAATGGAAAACATGCTGTTATCTTTTATGATGATTTATCTAAACAAGCCGTAGCGTATAGACAAATGTCATTATTATTAAGAAGACCACCAGGTCGTGAAGCTTATCCCGGCGATGTATTTTATTTACATTCTCGTTTATTAGAAAGGGCTGCTAAAATGAATAAAAAATTGGTGGTGGGTCATTAACAGCTTTACCTATTATCGAAACCCAAGCCGGTGATGTATCTGCTTATATACCAACAAATGTTATTTCAATTACTGATGGACAAATTTTTTAGAAACTGAATTATTTAATGAAGGTCAAAGACCTGCTATTAGTGTAGGTTTATCCGTAAGTCGTGTTGGTTCATCTGCTCAAATTAAAGCTATGAAACAAATTGCTGGTACAATGAAATTAGAATTAGCACAATTTAGAGAAGTACAGGCTTTTGCACAATTCGGTTCTGATTTAGATGCAACAACACAGCAACAGTTACATAGAGGGGTTCGTCTAACAGAAATGTTAAAACAAGGCTTAAATATACCATTATCTGTTGAAGATCAAATTGTAATTATTTATTTAGGTGTAAGAGGTTTCTTAGATAAAATTGCTGTTGATAAAATTTCAATTTTTGAAACAAATTGGTTAAATTTTATTAAAAACAATCATTCAAATATTTTAGAAGAAATTTTAAATAAAAAGAATTATCTAAAGAATTAGATACAAAATTAAATATATTAGCAATTGATTTCACGAAAAATTTTATTAATTAAAATTATTTATTATTAAATAATTAATTATTACAAACTATATATAGATATTAAATTATAATAATAATATTAATTTATTATTAAATAATTTTAATTTTTTTATATTTTATTATTTAAAATATTGGTAATTAATTTTTTTATAAATCATTTAATTTCAATAATATTTTGTTTTTTAAATTTTTCACAAAATATAAACATTTTCAAGAAAATTTAAGATATCATTCTTATTTCATTTTAAATAAACATAATAAAAAATTAAATTTTATCATTTTCTTATTAAGTTTTTTTAGTAAGATTTACGTTTTCACAAGATTTAACTTTTTGTCAAGATAATGAAACACTATCTTCGGTAGGTTCCAACGCTTTAGATAAAAATAGAACTATAATTCATAGATTTAAAATAGATATACCCTCAAATTTAAGTTCAGTTAATATAGAAGATTTAAAAAATTCATTAATGTTTTTGGAAAGTACGCTTGCAATGTATTATGCAGGCAGTTTATCATAGTGTTGCGGCGACACAGGTATATACCAAACGGAGGTTTATATCTACATCAATTAATCCGATTAAAGTTCTATCTATTTTTATTTATCATACACCAATAATGTATATATCGATCCTGAAATAACAATTCTCTTTATAATAGATGCTATTCAACATTCCATAAACAATATTAAATATCTACAATAATATTATCCAGAAATAAATGCTTTAACCGGGACATTATTTTACACGAATACTTATTTAATTCATTGACGTCTATAAGGTTTAGTGCTATACATTATAAATTCCGGAGAAGAGTGATTAGATGAAAATCAAGATATTTTAGAAACAAAATATACAACGCAAGAATTAAAAAGAATGTAAAATTTTGAAAGATCAATATATTCTGTTTTACGTGATGTTAGGGATGATGCTTTTAATAAACAAAAAATTTATCTTATAAATTATCATGAGATTTTTAGATGATTCAAATGTTTGTATTAATTAGTTAAATTATAAAAATTAAAGTTAATATATTATTTAAGTAAGAAATATTTTATTACAGTATGTTATTATTAACTTTAATTTTTTTACCTTTTGGAGGTTCAGTCGCAGCTGGACTTTTTGGTTTTTATATTGGCCGTAAAGGTTCAGTATTTATAACCACTTTAACAACTTTTTAAGTTGTATTTTTTCATTAATTATTATATATAATTCAATTACTAATGAATATGAATATATCATATATGTATCCACCTGGATAAATAGTGGTTTATTTAATTGTAATTGGTGCTTTTTATTTGATAGTTTAACTATGATTATGTTAATTGTAGTAACAAGTATTTCAACATTAGTTCATTTATATTCTTCTCAATATATGGCAAATGATCCCCATTTATCAAGATTTATGTCATATTTATCATTATTCACTTTTTTATGTTAATTTTAATAACTGGTGATAATTTTATTCAAATGTTTGTTGGCTGGGAAGGTGTAGGATTTTGTTCTTATTTATTAATTAACTTTTGGTTTACAAGATTACAAGCTAATAAAGCTGCTATTAAAGCTATGTTAGTTAATCGAGTAAGCGATTTAATTTTATTATTAGGTATTTTAACAATTTTTTATAATATAAGAACTATTGAATATTTTAGTACTTTTGCAGCTATCTCTATTGTTAAAGATTTTAAATTTTTTTCTTAAATTATATTCTTAGTATTATAGATGTTGCTTGTATATTAATTTTTATAGGGGCAATGGGTAAATCTGCTCAAATTTTTTACATTTATGGTTACCCGATGCAATGGAAGGTCCAACACCGGTTTCCGCATTATTACATGCAGCAACAATGGTAACAGCAGGTGTTTATTTAACTGCTAGATGTTCACCTATGTTTGAATATTCTATGTTTTCTTTAAAAATTATTACAATAATTGGTGCTTCAACGGCTTTTTTGCCAGTACTGTTGGATTAGTTCAAAATGATTTTAAAAAATTGTTGCATATTCTACTTGTAGTCAATTAGGTTATATGTTTTTTGCTTGTGGTTTATCTAATTATCCTTTAGCAATTTTTCATTTATCAAATCATGCATATTTTAAAGCATTATTATTTTTATGTTCAGGTGCTGTTATTCATGCTATGGGTGATGAACAGGATATTAGAAAAATGGGTGGTTTAAGACGTATATTACCTTTTACTTATATTATGTTTTTAATAGGTTCACTATCTTTAATGGGTTTTCCCTTTTATCGGGATTTTATTCAAAAGATTTAATTTTAGAAGTAGCTTTTGCTAGTTTTAGTGAAACAGGTCATTTTGCTTATTGGTTAGGTACAATAGGTGCTTTTTTACAGCTTTTTATTCAACTCGTTTATTATTTTTCGCATTCTTAAGTGAAACAAATGCATATAAAAATATTATTAAAAATGCACATGATGTTCCTTTAGAAATGGGTATCCCTTTAGGATTATTAGCTTTTGGTAGTATTTTTATAGGTTATATTTCAAAAGACATGTTTGTAGGATTAGGTTCCGATTTTTGGAATAATTCAATTTATATAAATCCTTTAAATAATCAAATGATTGATGCTGAATTTTTACCAACTTTTTTAAATTATTACCTGTTATTTTAAGTTTTTGTGGTTTATTTGGAGCTTTTTATTTATATTTTTTTAAATTTAAATTTTTATATAATTTAAAAATTTCTAAATATGGTCTTTATTTCTATAATTTTTTAAATCGAAAATGGTATTTTGATAAAATTTATTTTGAATTTATAAATCAATATATTTTAAAAGTAGGTTATGATGTTACTTATAAAATGATTGATAAAGGTTTAATTGAGATGTGTGGTCCTTTCGGTTTAACAGCTATTTTTTCATTTTTAAGTCAAAAAATAATTTTAATACAAACTGGTTATATTTATCATTATTCATTATTAATGTTCATTAGTATTATTTTTTTAATAAATATAATGTTTTTTTCTATTATTTATTATTTTAATATTATTATTATTCTATTATTTTTATTTATTTTTTTATTAATTAAATAAAAATAATAAAAATCTATCTTTTAAGATATAATTATATATATATATATTATGACTTTTGAAATAATTTTTTTATACTTTTCAACTATAGCTTTAACATCAGCTATTTTTGTAATATATTCTACAAATACAATATATTCTGCATTTTTCTTAATATTAGTTTTTACGAATTCAACAGGATTATTATTAATTTCTGAAGTTGAATTTTTATCAATAATGTTAATTATTATCTATGTAGGAGCAATTACAGTTTTATTTTTATTTGTCATTATGATGTTAGACATTAATGTATTGATTGATAAAAAAATAAATGATAATTTTGGATATTTACCTATTATTTTTTAATAAGTTTTATTTTTTTTTAGAAACATTCGTAATGTTTAGTAAAGTATTTACAACGTATTATCATTTAATAAATAATTCATTTTTTAATAAAGAAGTAAATACTTTATTTTTTTATCAAGATAGTATGGCAGGAGCTTTTCATATATTTGTTGATATAAAACCTTTTTTAAAAAATTTTATTTATCAATTAGATAATATAACAAATATTGAAACTATTGGACAAATTTTATATAGTTATTATTCTTTTTTTTTTATCAGCTGGTATTATTTTATTAATAGCTTTAATTGGTGCCGTAACACTAACTAAAAAAGAAAAAGAAAAAATTTTAAACAAAAATTTATAAACAACTTTCAAGAAATTCATTAAAAGCTATTTTTAATGTTTATTCTCATAAAAATATTTAATAATCAAACAATCTTAACTTAATTGGTAGAGTATTAGCCTTCTAAGCTTTAAAATCTTGGTTCAAATCCAAGAGGTTGTATATTATTATAATAATAAAAAAATAATATTCATGAATTTTTTTATTATTATTTTTCGATAAAATATTTGAAGAAAATCTAATAATAGAAAAGAAAAATACTTCACAACAAATTTAAAATAAATTAATAAATTTTTCCTATTTAAAAATAATTATTTTTTCATTTATATATTTTATATCCGTATAATATGGATATAAAAACTTTAGATATATTATTAAATGAATTGTAAAATACAATTAATTGGGATTTATAGAAAGATATTTTAAAAAGTATTCAAAATATGGTAAGTAAAAATTTTATTTAATAAAGTTGTTGTTGTTTGTGACATACGCTTTTATTTAAATAGTTATTAAAAGCTTACACTAATTGTAAGCTTTTTTAAGCCTTACAGCTAAAGCGAAAAATACATACTTTAAGTATGTATTTAATAAAAAAATAATAAATTAATTTTCAATTTTTTTATAAAGATAATAAATTAATTTTATATATCGAAATATCTCCATATAACTTAAAAAAATTATCATAATAGCTAATCCGATAGCAGATTCTGCTGCAGCTACTGTTAAAATTAATAATGAAAAAACTTGTCCTATTATATCATCAATTAAAACTGCAAAATAAATAAAATTTAAATTTATTGATAATAATAATAATTCAATAGACATTAATATAATTATAATATTTTGTCGATTTAAAATTATACCAAATAAACCAAGACAAAATAAAAAATAAGTAAAAATAAAATGATTTAAAATACTCATAATTAAATTAACCAATTAAAAGTTATTAAAATACTTGCAGTATAAAAACCAACTTAATGTAAAAGGTAAAAAAACTTTCCAACCTAAACGCATTAATTGATCATAACGATATCTCGGTAAAATAGCTCGAGCTACTATAAATAAAACAACAAAAAAACATATTTTAATACTAAACCAAAAGATCCTGGTAAAAAATTTATGAATTTTATACTAAATGGAAAAGGTGCTAACCAACCACCTAAAAATAATATTGTAGTTAAACTACTCATTAATAACATATTTGCATATTCACCTAAAAAAATAAAGCAAAACCCATTGCAGAATATTCTACATTATATCCTGAAACTAATTCAGCTTCAGCTTCAGGTAAATCAAAAGGGTGTCTATTTGTTTCTGCTAAACATGATATAAAAAAATTAAAAAAATAGGAAAAAGAGGAAAACAATACCAGATAGTCTTTTGTGCTAAAACAATAGAAATTAAATTTAAAGATTTTGCACAAACAATTACAGATAATATTGAAAAACCTATAGTTAATTCATAAGAAATCATTTGAGCAGTTGATCTTAATGCACCTAAAAGGAATATTTTGAGTTACTTGACCAACCACCAATAATAATACCATAAACACCTAATGATGAAATGGCTAATAAATATAAAATACCTATATTTAATTCAGTAAAAACATACCAAAACCTAAAGGTATTACTGTCCAACTTAATAAACTTAAAAAAAAGCTAAAATGGGTGCAAATATAAATAAAATTACATCAGCATTACTTGGTAAAACAGTTTCTTTAACAAATAATTTTAAACCATCAGCTAGCGGTTGTAATAATCCAAAAGTACCTACTACATTAGGTCCTCTTCTTCTTTGAATAGAAGCTAATACTTTACGTTCAACTAAAGTAAAATAAGCTACAGCGATTAATAAAGGTAATACTAAAATGAAAAATTTTAAAATTGTGTAAATCATAATTGTTTGGTTTGATTTTTGATGATTTTATTAGAATTAATTAATATTTTTGAATATTGTTCTAATATATTTTTATAATATATATTTTTTATTAAAGAATCTAAGAAATTATTATTAATTTTTAAATTTTTTTATTAAGACTAAAATTATTAATATTTTTTTTTTTTTTAATAAATATGGTAAAATATCTTTAATTTTAAAAAACGAATTTAATTTAGATTGATTTTTATTTAAAATATATTTATAAATATTTCTATAAATAATAGAATCTTTACGTTGTTTTGTATTTAAATTCAAAATTTGATTATTTTTTGAATAAAACCTTCTAAATTTATATACATTCCATTTTTTCTAAAAAGTTAAACCGGGTAAAATTAAATTTGATTTTTGAGCATCTTTTGTAAAATGATGTCCTTGATAAATAATAAAATCATTTTTTTTATTTTTAATTTATTTTGTAAATTAGTATTAAATAAATAATATAAATGTGAATTATTTAAAAAATATTTCGTTTTAGAAAAGTAATTTCAAAAAATTAATTAAACTTGTTTTAGTTATAAAAAAATTAATATTTTTATTTAAAAATGTTAAATTTTTTAATTTTAATATTAAATAAAAACCGTTTTTTGATTAATAATATTTTCGCCAATTATAATTACAGGTTTTCTAGCTTTTTTAAATCTTTACAAAAAAATGTTTCCCTAATATAATTTTAATTAATGTTTTTAAAGTTAAACCTAAATGTTTAATTGGATAAGTAAAATTTTTTTATTACCAATATATGCAATTTTAAAATTCCCCTTTTTAAACGATTAATTAAATGAATGTTTAAAATAGAACCTTCTTGACGAATATCACTATTAATTAATAAACAAACATCCGATTCTTCAATAGATTTTAAAGTATTATTAAATAAAAAATTAGAAGTTAAATCAGAATTTATTTTAATATTTTGATTATTAAAATATTTTTCATAAATTATATTAGAAATTCCCATTTTATTAAAATTTTTTTAATAAAAATAACGATTCTAAATCAATTAAATCACCAATAATACTTTGAATTTTTGAACTATCTGTTGTTATTATTTTTTGATTAATAATATTTAATGCTTCTAACCAAGATATTTTTGAAAATTATTTTCAGCATCTTTTAATAAAGGATATTTTAATCTTTGATATTTTAAACTATCAAAAAAATCTTGTTTTATTTGATATCCATTCTTTATTAATATTAAAATTTGTTTTAGGTAAAATACGTATAATTTTATTATTAAAAATATCAATTTTAATATTAGAACCTATACTATCTAAAATATCAACACCTTCGTTTTTTTAATTCCCAAGAACGTGCTTGAAAACTATAAGGTTTCGATGTTAATGCACCTACAGGACATAAATCTATTAAATTACCTGAAAATTCAGAATTAAAAATTTTAGGATAATAAAAATTAATTTCAGTTTTATTACCACGACCTGTAGTACCTAAATCATCTATACCGCAAATTTCATTTGAAAAACGTACGCAACGAGTACAGTGTATACATCTAGTCATAACAGTTTTAATAAAAGGACCACAATATTTATCTTCTACACCACGTTTTTTAAAAAAATCTACTGCGATCTGAACCGAAAATCATTGTTTGATCTTGTAAATCACATTCTGAAGCTTGATCACAAATAGGACAATCTAATGGATGATTTATTAAAAGAAATTCTAAAACACTTTCTCTTGCTTTTGAACTATTGGTGTATTAGTAAATATTCTCATATTAGGCATTAAAGGCATAGCACAAGAAGCTACAGGTTTAGGTGAATTTTCAATTTCAACTAAGCACATTCTACAATTACCGGCAATTTGTAAATTTTCTTGAAAACAAAATTTTGGAATTTCAATTTTAACAGTATTACAAGCTTGTAATACTGTTAAATTTTATTTACTTTTAATTTGATATTATTTATATATATATCAATCATTTATTTTATATAATAAACATAATTAAATTTTTAGTTATTTTCACTAAAAGGCTATATTTTTGAAAATAAATTTTTATAAAAAATTTATTTTCAAATTTAGATAAATCTTTACATTATATTAAATAATAATAAAAAAATATATTATTTTAGAAATTATCAAAGAAGGGACTTGAACCCTTAATGCAATTAAGCTTTACATTCTAAGTGTAACGTGTTTACCAATTTCACCACTTTGATAATATATATACCTACTATTGGACTTGAACCAATAACCCTATTATGGGAACAGATTTTAAATCTATCGTGTTTACCAATTTCACCAAGTAGGCTTTATATTTTTAATTTTATGAAAAAAATAAAATAGGAACATATTTCCAATTACATTTATTTGAATTAAAATATAATTTTTTTATTCTTTTAATTACTTTTTTATATCTTTTTATAATTTCCTATTATTTTTCAGATCAATTAATATATTTATTAGTTAATAATTTATTGAACAAAAATATGTTAAAATATTTTATCTTTACTAATATTACAGAAATTTTTATTACTAATATTTTTATATCCACTTTTATATCTATATTTATAACAATTCAATTAGGTATAATATTAATTTGGATTTTTATATCTACAGGTTTATATAGATTTGAAAATTTTATTTTTATAAAATTTTATTTATTATTTGTTATTTTTAATTTTTTTATAATTAATTTTATTTTTACAAATATTATTCCATATATTTGGAATTTTTATTAAATCTTAATTTTAAAAATCTATATATATTAACTATTTATTTTGAACCTAAAATAAATAATTATTTTCATTTTATTTTTTTATCATTTATTTATCTTTTTATTATTTTTTTTTATTTTTTTATTTTTTTTTAATATTTAATAAAATTTTAAAAATTCAAATAATTATTAATTTAAGAAAATTTTTTTATTTAAAAATTATAATATTAAGTGCTTTAATTACACCTCCAGATTTTATTAATTTTATAATTATTTATTTATTATTTATATGTTTTTTGAAATATTTATATATATTTCAATTTATTTTAATAAATATAATAAATTAATTTAATTTTTTTATAAAATTTAATTTATTTTTATTTAAATTAATGTTTGTATTTAATATAACTTTTGTTTCTTTAAAAATTTTCGAATTTAATTGATAATTTTTTATATACTTAATAGATGTTATTTTTAAAGAAGATCCATTTGTTAAAATAATTTTATTTTTATAAGTAAAAAATTTTTTATTTTTATTCATATAATTAGATTTTTGGCTAGATAACATAATGGTAATGTAAAGGACTGCAAATCCTTTAATGACGGTTCAAATCCGTCTCTAGCTTTTTAAAGGATAGAGTGGGATTCGAACCCACGGTATTATTACATACTTCAGTTTTCAAGACTGACACCTTAAACCACTCGATCATCTATCCATTAAGAATTAACGTCGTTTTTTTTTTTAATCGACAACCATTAAAAGGTTTTGTTGTTTTATCTAAAAGATATTTTACTTTAAAATTTTTTTGTTTTAAATTTTTTAATACATTATATCTACCTAAACCGGTTCCATGTAAATATACTTTTAATTTTTTAATTTTTGTAATTGAAAATATTTATTTATTTTATAAACAATTAATTGTACATTATAAGGTGTATTTTTTTAAATTTAGTTTTTTTAAAGATTTTGTTGACCATTGTTTTAATAAATTACCTGTATTAGTCGTTAAACTAATAATTGTATTTTTAAACTAGCAGTAATATGTAGATTAGTTAAAATTAAAGGATTTTTTTATTTAATTTTTTATTTATTTTATATTTATTTCTAAAATTATATTTAAATTTATTTTTATTCATATAAAAATTTTATTTTTTATTTTTTTTTTGGATTTTAAATGGACGTTTATTACGAGAAAAACGTTTTTGAATAAAAATTTTTTTAATTTTTTAGACGTTTTTGCATTAGTATGTGTACGTTGTCCTCTAACAGGTAATCCTATACTTTGTCTAATTCCACGATTACTTTTAATTTCTACTAATTCATTTAATCTTTCATTTTTAGTTTTTTTAAAAGTTGTTCAACTTTTAAATTTTTATTAATATAGTTAATAAGTCGGTTTACGTGGTTGTTTTTAAGTTTATTAAGGGTGATTTGAGGATTAATTCCTATATTTTTACAAATTTTCTTAGATTGATAATCATTAATACCGTATAAAACAGTTAATGAATATAAAATACTTTTGAATCTGAAATTGTTTTATTAAAAATATATAACATAATAGATTTTATCTATATACCATATAAAATGATAGAAAAAAATAAATCCTATTACACCTTCACAACGTCAAACAAATTTATTAAAAAAACTAATTTAACCAGAATTTTTAAAATAAAATCTTTAACTAAAGGTTTTCAACGTGCAAATGGTAAAAATAATCAAGGTAAAATAACTGTAAGACATCGAGGTGGTGGACATAAACGCTTATATAGAAAAATAAATTTTAATCGTTCTAAAAAATTAGAAGGTTACGTAATAAAAATTTTATATGATCCAAATCGTTCTGCAAATATTGCTTATATTAAAAATGATTTAAATTCTTATTTTATTTTAGCACCAGAAGGTTTAGAAATTAATCAATATATTAAAAGTTCACCAGATGCTGAATTAAAAATAGGTAATGCTTTACCTTTACGAAATATACCAATTGGTAGTTTAATTCACAATATAAGTTTATACCCATTATCACGTGGAAAATTAATTAGAAGTGCTGGTACTTCTGCGCAATTAATTCAAAAAATAGATAATAAAGTTGCAAGAATACGTTTAAATTCTGGTGAATTAAAATTTATATTATTATCATGTTTTGCTACATTAGGTATTGTATCAAATATTAATTATAAAAAAATTAAATTAGGTAAAGCTGGACGTTCTCGTTGGTTAAATCGAAGACCATCTGTTAGAGGGGTTGCAAAAATCCGGTAGATCATCCACATGGTGGTGGTGAGGGTAAAACAAGTGGTGGAAGACCTTCAGTAACACCATATGGTAAAATTACAAAAGGAAAACCTACACGAAAAAAATAAAAAAAAATTAATTATTCAATAAATTATGTCTAGAAGTAAATATAAAGGTCCTTTTTTAAAGTTAATTTATTAAAAAAGAAACAATGGATGAAAATAACAAATAAAAATTTAACGATATTACCTGAATATAGTAAACATTCTGTAAGTATTTATAATGGTAAAATTTTTATTAATTTAGAAATAAATGATAAAATGATTGGTTTTAAATTTGGTGAGTTTATTAATACACGAAAAACATATATATAAAAAAAAATAATTTATGGGGCAAAAAATTATACCAATTAGTTTAAGATTAAATAAAAAAAAATTGGAATTCAACTTGGATTATTGATAAAGATGAATATTCTAATTTAATACATTTTGATTTAGAAATTAAAAAATATTTTGAAAATATTTTTAATTATAAAAATTTGAAATTAATAGATATAAATATAATTAAAATATCAAATAACATTAATATATATATTTATATTCAAAAAATGCAAAAAAATATTATAAATTATCTAATAATAAAATTATAAATAATTTAAATCAATATTATCCTAATCATAATATTAAATTATTTATTAAAAATATTCATTTTTTGAATTAATTAATTTAAGAAAAATTTAAAAAAATTTTTTTAAAATTCAAAAAATAATAGAATTAATAAAAGTGTTAAAAAATGATTTATAATTTTAGTTATGCTTTTTATACTAAAAATATTAATATAATAACATTTTATATTAAACAAACTTTAGAAAGAAAAAAACTCATAATAAATTTATCTATAATATAGATAACATGCTTCAAGAATTTTTTAAAATGTTTTCTAATTTTATCGGTTATCGTTTACAATTTAAAGGAAGATTAAATAAATCTAAAAGAAAAAAAAATGATTTTTCAAAAGGTAAAATTCCCTTAAATACGTTAGAATATGATATTAAATATCATTTTAATGAATTTAAAACCCCATCAGGTATTTGTAGTATTAAACTTTGGTGTTTTTTTAAACCAATAATATTAAATTCAAAATTTAAAAAAATTAAAATTAAAACAAAAAATAAATTAAATTGAAAAATCTTCATTATGTTATTTCCTAAAAAACAAAATTTAAAAAACAATTTAAAGGTAAACTTGTAGGTAAAACAACAAAAGGTAATCAAATAATTTACGGAAAATATGCAATTAAAGTTTTAGAAGAAACCCGTTTAACTTCAAGACAAATAGAAGCTACTCGTAGAATAATTATTAGAAAAATGAAAAGATTAGGATTTTTATGGATTCGAGTTTTTCCTGACACACCTGTAACAGCAAAACCTACAGAAAATCGTATGGGTAAGGGTAAAGGTGCTGTTTCTTTTGGGTTGCAAAAGTTAAAAGGGTCAAATTTTATATGAAATTAGTGGTATTTCATTAGAAAATGCTCAAAAAGTTTTAAAAGCAGGTTCAAATAAATTACCTGTTAAAACAAAATTTATTTATAAATAATATAATCAGGCTTATAGTTTAATTGGTTAGAGCATACCGCTCATAACGGTACAGTTGTAGGTTCAAATCCTACTAAGCCTATCTATCAATAATTAAATTTATTTAAAATGCAAAAATTAAAAAAACAAAAATTAATAATTTACTAACTTATAAACCATTTTTAAAAAATAATTATTTAAAAAACAAAAATTAAAATTAAAAATATTTTATTTGATAATCAAATTTTATATAATAATTTAAATTTAGAATCTTATGTAATTGAATTTAATAATTATGAAAATATTTATTTACCTTTTACTTTAATTAAAATAGATGAAATTTCAACTATTGCTATGAAATATGAAAATGTTATTTTATTTAATTATGATTTAAATTATAATATTTTATATCAATTTAATAAAATAATGTTTCAGATTCTTTTAAAAAAAAAAAATATTATTAAAGGTCGATTACTTGGTGGAAATTGGAATAATAAAAAAATTTATATTTCAGTTTTAGGTATTCTTTTGTAATAAAACCTATTAATTTAAATAATGCATTAAATTATAAAAAAGATTTTATTTTAATAAATATAATAAAAAAGGTTTTTATAAAAAAATTTAATACAACAAGATTAATTAATTGTTATAAATTAAGATATTTAAATTTTAAAATAAATAATAAAAATAAATTTTCAAGAATTTTATATATTCAAGATATTATTCAAAATCGAAAAATTTAAATTAATTTTATAAAAATTAAAAGTTAATTAAAAAGTTTTCTTTATAGAAAAATATATGTTTAAGAAGTAAATAAAAAATAATTAAATTATGCCACAATTCGATCAATTTTCATTTTTTAATCAAGTTTCATGGTTTTTATTTTTTTTTAATTTTTATTTTTTATTACTTATTTTTTTACCTAAAATTTGTTATAATTTAAAATTTAGAAAAAAAAATATTATTTGATAATAAAAAAAAATCAAATTAATTTTGAAAAAAATAATATTATTTTTTTTTAATAATTCTTATAAAAATTTTTATTCTAATTTTGAATTATTTATAATAAAAAAATTATCAATTTATAAAAAAATCAATATATTCAAATACAAAAACTCCATTATTTAATATAATATTAAAACAAAAAATTAATAATTTTTTAAATCAAAAATTTTTATTTTTTAAAAAGTTTTTATCAATTTTTAATTTTTAAATAAGTGTATAGCTCAGTTGGTAGAGCACCGGACTTTTAATCCGATGGTCTTGGGTTCAAGCCCCAATACACTTATTTATGGGGATATATTTCAATTGGTAGAAAGTATGTTTTGCAAATATAAGGTTATTGGTTCGAATCCGATTATCTCCACATTATATTATTAAAAATTTTATGCAAAAAAAATAAAAAAATATTAAACAGCGTTATTTATTTAAAAATTTTGAAAAAATAGATTAATTTTAAAAATTCTTTCAAAAAATTTAAATATTGAAAAAGATTTACGATGGAAATTACAACAAAAATGGTTTTTTTTCATCAAAATTCATCAATTACACGTATTAAAAATTTATGTGTTTTAACTGGACGTTCTAAAAGTATTTATCGTTTATTTAAAATTTCACGAGTTCAATTACGTAAATTAGCATCTAAAGGATTTTTACCTGGTGTTTCAAAATATAGTTGGTAAATTTATTATGATTATAACAGACACTCTTTCAAATTTATTTTCAAAAATAAAAACGGTTATTTAGCAAAAAATCAAAAATAGTACAACAAAAATCAAAACAAAGTATAAATATTTTAAATATATTAGTTAAAGAAGGTTTTATTAAGAGTTATAAAATAAATTCAAAAACCAATTAGATATTTACTTAAAATATAAAAAAATCAAGCAGTTATTACTGAAATAAAACGTTTATCAAAACCTGGAAAACGTTTGTATATAAATAATAAGGATTTATATAAAAAAAATGGGATTTTATATTATTTCAACATCTATGGGTATTTTAATAGATTTACAAGCTAAAAAATTAAATATTGGTGGAGAATTGATTTGTAAAATTTTTAAAATTATGATTAAAATATTAAAAAAATATTCAAATAAAAAATAAAATTTTTTTAAAAGTTTATTAGGAAATATTAATCTTTTTTATAGATAAAACTTTTAATATTCCAAATAATATTAAATTATCGAAAAAGAATAATAAAATTTTTTTGAAACAAATTTAGGAATTTTATCTTTAACTGTAATTAATAATGTTTTTATTTTTTAAAAAAATAAATTATTAATTACAATAAATTTAAATAAAAAAAAAAGTATCTTAAATTTATATAATAAATTAATAAAAATAAAAATAAAAGGTGTTTTACAGGGATTTAAATTAACTTTAATTTTTAAGGGTATAGGTTTTAAAGCTTTTATTGAGAATAAAAATTTAATTTTAAAATTAGGATTTAGTCATAATATTTTAATACCTATTCCAACGAATATTAAAATTATTAGTCAATTAAATACTTTAATTTTTAGTAGTAATGATTTTATATTTTTAACACAATTTGTATATTATATTAAAAATTATAAAAACCTGAACCTTATAAAGGGAAAGGTTTATTATTAAAAATGAAAAAATTTTACAAAAAGAAGGTAAAAAAGTAAAAAATAATTAAATATGATTCAGAAAAATAAAAAAACAAATAATAATATTTTATTAAATTTATTATTTAAATCAAAAAATATGTATGGTGAATCTTTAACATATACAAATAAAGAAATTTTACCTTTTATTTATGGTAGTCGGTATAATTATACAATTATTAATTTAAATGAAGTTTCTTTTTTTTAAAACGTATTTTTAAATTAATAAAATATATGTTAAATACAAATGAAAAAATTTTAATAATAGGTAATGCTGCTGAAGTTAAATTTTTATTAACTACATCTTTTAAAAAAAAATCCAAATATTATTTTTTTAATAAAGAATGGATAAATGGTTTAATTACTAATAAAATTAAAGATACACCTTTTAATAAAATTATTAATTATTTATTTAAAGAAAATGAAATTAAATTGATTTTAATAATTAAAAGTTCAATAAAAGATGAATTTTTAAATCAAGAAATCGGGACTTTAAAAATCCCTACAATATCATTAATAAATACTAGTCAAACTTTACAAAATATAAATTATCCTATTATAACAAATTCAAAAATATTCAATCAATTTATACATTAATGTATTTATTACGTAAAATATTTTAATATTTACTATGAATAAATTAAAACCAAGAAATAAAATATGTTTCCAAAATAATAGAAACATACATAAAAATTTAAAATTATTAAAATTAAAAACAAAAAATGGAATTTATTTAAAAAAATTAAGATATAAAAAGAAATTAAACCTGAAAAAGAAAAAATTTTTTCAAAAAGATTATTTGAAAAACAACAATTTAGAAATTTTTATGGATGTATTCATGAATATCAATTAAAGAATTTAATAAGAAAATTATCAAAAAAATAATCAAATAAATATTTTTAAAAAATTTGTTATTTTATTAGAAAGTCGTTTAGATATTAATCTTACAAGATTAAAAATAGCTAAAACTATTTTTCAAGCAAAACAATTAATTAATCATAAAAAGTTAAAATAAATAATAAAATAATTAATAAACCTAATTTTTTATTACAAAAAGGTGATATTATGCATATTATTAAATAATGGTTCAAAAAAAAAAAAAATTTTACAAAATTTAAAAATATTCAAAATCACAATATAAAAAAATAAAAATTATACATATTTTTCACCTTATAGAAAAAAAAATATTTATTATTTTTTAGGTATAAAAACCATTAAAACCTCAAATTACTACTTATTTACATAGAAATAAAAAAATAAAAAAGGTATTTTTTTAAAAAGCCTACATTTAATTCTATTATTTATCCTTTTCATTTAAATTTAAAATTAATAAATGAATATTTAAAAAAAATAAAAATTAAATTATTTGTATTGTTTAAGTAATATTAAAAATAATAATTAAAGCATTAAGTGGATGCCTTGGCATTAATTTTAAATTTGGGACGTAAAAATGCGAAAAGTTATATTTAATTATATTTTATTTTGAAATATAAATTTCCTAAAGAAAACTTTTTCTTTGTGAAAATTTAAAAAACAGTGAATTGAAATATCTAAGTAACTGTATAAAAATCAAACGAGATTCCGTAAGTAATGACGAATGAAAATGGAAATTAGGTTTATAAAAATAAAAAAATTATTTGAAAAATTTTGAAAAATTTACTTAAAAGGGTAAAAGTCCTGTAGAATACTAATTATTTTTATTATAGTAAAAAGAGGTATGTGTAATCTTTTTGAAAATTGGGGGACCACCCTCAAAACCTATAAAGAATTAATGATCGATAGTGAACAAGTACTGTAAAGGAAAGGTGAAAAAGAACTTTTGAGTTTGAAATAATTCTGAAACTTAATGTTAATAATCAATTGGAACTTTTTAAAAAGTAACAGTGTACCTTTTGCATAATGGGCCAGCAAGTTTATTTTTATAGCAAGCTTAACTTAATAAAGTAGGCGTAGATAATTCAAGTTTAAAAAAGCTAAAATAGTTATAAAAATAAGACCCGAAACCGAGTGATCTAACCATGAACAGATTGAAAAATAGGTAAAACTATTTGGAGGATCGAACTCACATATGTGGCAAAATATGGAGATGATTTGTGGTTAGGAGTGAAAGGCTAATCAAACTCGGAGATAGCTGGTTTTCCGCGAAATCTATTGAAGTAGAGCATTTAAAATCTTTTTTGGGGTAGAGCACTCATTGAGCTAGGGGTGTAAAAACTTACTGAATTCTTGGAAACTCCGAATACAAAAAATGTAATTTAAATAGACAGACATTAGGCGCTAAGGTCTATTGTCAAGAGGGAAACAGCCCAGATTGATCGCTAAGGTCTCTAAATAATATTCTAAGTGAGAAAGGAAGTGAAAAATTATGACAACCAGTAGGTAGGCTTGGAAGCAGCCATCCTTTAAAGAAAGCGTAATAGCTCATTGGTCTAGTTTTTTTGCGCCTAAAATGTATCGAGACTTAAGAAATTTACCGAAGCGGCAAGTTTTATTTTAATAATAAAACGGTAGCGGAACATTCTGTATGTCAATAAAGATATATTGTGAAATATATTGAAGATATCAGAAAAGAAAATGCTGGCATTAGTAACAAAAAATAATGACTAATAATCATTATCACCGTAAATCCAAGGGTTTCTATGTTAAAATGTTTTTCATAGAGTGAAACGGCCCCTAAGAAAGATTTGACGAAAGCAAATTTTGATGGGATAATTTTTAAATTAAATTTTTTAAAAAAGTGACAAAAATTTAAACTTTTTCAGGAAATAGCTTTTTAAATTAAAAACCGTACCCGAAACCGACACAGGTGGATAGGTCGAGTAGACTAAGGTGAATGAGAGAACTATATTGAAGGAACTCGGCAAAATGACTTTGTAACTTCGGGATAAAAAGTACCTAATTATTTTAATAATTAGGTGTCACAAAATAGGGGTTGCGACTGTTTAATAAAAACTTAGGACTCTGCTAAATGGTAACATGATGTATAGGGTCTGACACCTGCCCGGTGCTGGAAGATTAATAGGAGATGTTTACGCATTAAATGGAAGTCCCAGTAAACGGCGGCCGTAACTCTGACGGTCCTAAGGTAGCGAAATTCCTTGTCGGGTAAGTTCCGACCTGCATGAATGGTGTAACGACATCCCCGCTGTCTCCAATATAGACTCAGTGAATTTGAATTATCCGTGAAGATGCGGATTTTCTATAGTTAGACGGAAAGACCCCGTGAACCTTTACTACATCTTTATATTGTTATTTTATCTAATATGTGTAGCATAAGTGGAAATTGTTTAGATCTTTACGCTAGTAAATTGTTTAGATAATCTTGAAATACCACTCTTATTAAAATAAATAACTAATATTAAAAAAAAATAGACAGTGTATGGTTGGTAGTTTGACTGGGGCGGTCACCTCCTAAAGAGTAACGGAGGTGTACAAAGGTAAGTTCAAATTGGATTATAGTATCAATTGTAGAGCATAATGGTAAAAGCTTGCTTGACTGTAAGATAGACATATCAAACAGGGACGAAAGTCGGTCATAGTGATCCGATAATTCTTTGTGGAAAGATTATCGCTCAACGGATAAAAGGTACTCCGGGGATAACAGGCTGATGACTCCTAAGAGCTCCTATCGACGGAGTCGTTTGGCACCTCGATGTCGACTCATCACATCCTGGAGCTGAAGAAGGTTCCAAGGGTTCGGCTGTTCGCCGATTAAAGTGGTACGTGAGTTGGGTTTAGAACGTCGTGAGACAGTTTGGTTCCTATCTTCTATAGATATTTTGAAAAATGCAAGAATCTAACTCTAGTACGAGAGGACCGAGAAGGGTAAATCTCTGGTGTATCGGTTGTTTAAAATTCAACTATTTAAAGTTGTTAATAAGGCATCGCCGAGTAGCTAAATTTATTTTGGATAATTACTGAAAGCATCTAAGTAAGAAACCATTCTTAAAAATTTTTCATATAAAAACTGTAAAAGATTATTACATTAATAGGTTTTAAGTGTACGTATTGTAAAATATTTAGCTTAAAAATACTAAAAGTTTAAAAAAATTAAATATAATTATTTCTTTGTAGCTCAACGGTAGAGCAAATGGCTGTTAACCATTAGGTTGTAGGTTCAAATCCTATCAAAGAAGTTTTATATTTTAGGTCGAATAGCCAAGTCAGGTTTAAGGCAGTAGTTTGCTAAACTATCAGTTAATTTATTAATTCGTGGGTTCAAATCCCACTTCGACTTATTTTAATGATGATGTAGTTTAATGGTAGAGCGTGGGAATCATAATCCTAATGTTGTAGGTTCAAATCCTACCATCATTATCTTTAAACGGAAGGTAGCATAGTCTGGCTAATGCATCTGTTTTGGGAACAGAGGATCAAAGGTTCAAATCCTTTTCTTCCGAGAGGATGAGATAGAGTAATAGGTAAACTTATCAGGCTCATAATCTGAAGATGTAGGTTCAAGTCCTACTCTCATCATTTTTATTATAAATTATGATTCAAATTCAAACAAAATTAAAAGTAAATGATAATAGTGGTATAAAAATAGGACATTGTCTTAAAATATATAAAAGAAAAGTTGGTAAAATTGGTGATACAATTTTAATTTCTGCTAAAAATTGCGTTTAAATCAAAAAAAAAAATTAAAATAGTTAAGGGTGATTTATTTAAAGCTTTAATTATTCATACAACTTATCAAAAAAAGTACAATAGGCAATATGGTTAAATTTGATAAAAATTGTATTATTATTTTAAATAATCAAAATAAACCTTTAGGAACTCGTTTATTCGGTCCAATTACTTCTGAATTTCGAAAACAAAAAATTTTAAAATATTATCATTAGCTTCTAATGTTTTATAAAAAGGATCTATGCAAAAAAATTTACAAAATCATTATAAAAATGTTACAATATACGATCTTATAACAAAATTAACTTATAAAAATATATTTGAAATTCCTCAAATAACAAAAATTTGTTTAAATATTGGGTTTAAAGATGCTAATATTGAAAAAAAAATTGATTAATATTATTTTACTTTTAAAATTAATCACAAATCAAAAACCTATTATAACAAAATCAAAAAAACATTATTTATTTAAAAATTAAAAAAATTCTATTATTGGTTGTAAAATTACTTTAAGAAAAAAATATTTTTTCTTTTTTAGAAAAATTTTTATTTTTTATTTTACCCCATTCAAATAATATTAATATTAATTTAAAAACTAAAAATATTTTAAATTTTCAAATTTCAAATATTTTACATTTTTTGAATTAAAAACTGAATTTTTAAAATTTAGAAATATACCACCAATTGATGTTTCAATCCATACAAATGTTAAAATAAATCAAGAATTATTCTTATTATTAAATTCAATTTTTATTATTAAAAATAATTTTTGCAAAAATAGCTCAATGGTAGAGTCTAACCTTGCCAAGGTTAATGTTGGGGGTTCGAATCCCCTTTTTGCTTTTTAATAAAAATGGACCCAAAGGCAGTATTTGGTATTTCCAAATTATTAAATAGGGGATAATAATGTATTGACATTTTTAAAATTAATTAAAATGTGATTATAGATTAATTGGTAAATCCTTTATCTTCCAAGTAAATATTATGGGTTCAAGTCCCATTAATCACATTTATAGGAGAAATGGCTGAGTGGTTAAAAGCGGCAGACTGTAAATTTGTTGAAGTAATTTCTACGTAGGTTCAAATCCTACTTTCTCCAAATATAATAATATTTTAATAAATTTATCAATTAAATAAAAAAATTATGATATATATTTTATACATAGTAATTAAAAATTTTTTAACGAATAAAACTAAAAATTTTATATTTTTAAAATTAAAATTAATTTTTTAAATAATATAAATATTTTTTATTGTTTGGATAAAGGTTTTGAAATAGTTCAACCTTCATCTGATAATGAGAATTCGCCAAATATGGAAACTTTATGGGTAGCGAAAAAATTGATTAGTTTTTAAGGTAAAAAAAAATTTATAAAAAGTTGATTCAGCATATTTAGGGGTATTTCTTATAGTTTAACTTAATTAAAAAAATATACATATATTAATTCATTACGCGAATCATATAAAGTCTTTTGAGGTTTTAATTAGTGTAACTGAGAATGAAAAATTATTGTATAAAGTTAAAACTATTATAGAGGTTACTACACAATGTTTAGTTGACTTACAGACTAGATCAAAATCTGCATCGGAGGTATAAAATCCTAGATATATGCAGTTACAAAATAAATCAGAAAATATACGAAATTGTACACTTCATAATAAAATTCATTCAGAAAATTTTAATGGTCAATTATATTGTAAATTTTTTTAGTAGAAAATTTTCTAAAGAATCTATTAATAAAATATAAAAAAATAAAAATTAAAATATTTAGTTAAAATGAAAAATATAAAAACTTTTGAATTAAAGGGTAATGTATTATATATAATTAAAGATTTTTTAAAAATTTTATTAATTTTTTAACAGCTTTCCCAAAAAAATTGAATTAACTGAATATATATTGGGATTTTCTTTATCTATTTGAATTAAATTTTCTAATATATTTATTAATTTATATATTATAGTTAAATCTATTTTTCCAAAAACTGGATGTGGTAAATTTTTATCAATATTATTAGATTGTGAGTTTATATCTTTTAAAACTTGATGTATTATTTCCCAACCGTGAACTGTACAATTTTTTGAAATTTCTAAAGATATCTCATATAATTCATTAATATTATATTGTTGTATATTATTATTTGAAAAGAAAAAATTAAAATTAAAATTAGAGAACTAATTATTGCGATTTTAATGATGCTCCTTTTCCACGGATTTATAGTTTCTTCACTGATATTTATATTTTTTTATCAGGATTTATAGTTTCTTCACCGATATTTATATTTTTTTATCAGGATTTATAGTTTCTTCACCGATATTTATATTTTTTTATCAGGATTTATAGTTTCTTCACCGATATTTATATTTTTTTATCAGGATTTATAGTTTCTTCACCGATATTTATATTTTTTTATCAGGATTTATAGTTTCTTCACCGATATTTATATTTTTTTATCAGGATTTATAGTTTCTTCACTGATATTTATATTTTCTTCACATATGTTTAAATTTGTTATTTGTAATTCATTTAAGTTTAACAATAAATTAAAAAATTCATATTTAATTTTTCTTAAAGGCTATAAAAATTTTTATTTTTTAAAAATGATTTTAAAAAATAAAAATTTTTATAGCCTTTAAGACAATAATTAATATAAGAATGTTATTTTTTAATTTAAATAATATTGTTTTTTAAAAAATTAATATTAAATAATTAATATAATAACTAAATAGAGTTTGATCCTGGCTCAGAATAAATGCTATCGGTATGCTTAACACATGCAAGTCGAATGTTTTTAAAACATGGCGAACGGGTGAGTAACACGTGAATTATCTACCTTTTAATTCAGAATAATTATATTAATAAAAATACTGAATAAATAAAATAAAGTTTTAATAACGTTAAAAGACGAGTTTGCGTAAGATTACGGTAGTTGGTTGTTTAATAGACTACCAAGCCTATTATCTTTAGCTGGTTTGAAAGAATGATCAGCCACATTGGGACTGAGACACGGCCCAAACTTTTTAAAGGCAGCAGTGGGGAATTTTGGACAATGAGCGAAAGCTTGATCCAGCAATACCGAGTGAGTGAAGAAGGCTAATTAGGTTGTAAAACTCTTTCATTAAGGAGGAAAATGACAGTACTTAAAAAGAAGTTCCGGCTAATACCCGTGCCAGCAGCCGCGGTAATACGGGAGGAGCGAGCATTATTCGGAATGATTAGGCGTAAAGGGTTTGTAGGTAGTTTATTAAGTTGAAAGAAACAAATTAGAGCTCAACTCTATACATTTTTTCAAAACTGATTAACTAGAGTATAAATAGAGGATAATGGAATTTCTATTGGAGTGATAAAATACGTTGATAATAGAAGGAAGACCAAAGGCGAAGGCAATTATCTGGGTATATACTGACACTGAGAAACGAAAGCTTGGGTAGCGAACGGGATTAGAGACCCCGGTAGTCCATGCTGTAAACGATGAGTGCTAATATTTAGAATTTTTAGATATAACAGCTAACGCGTTAAGCACTCCGCCTGAAAAGTATAATTGCAAGATTGAAATTCAAAGGAATTGACGGGAGTCTACACAAGCGGTGGAGCATGTGGTTTAATTCGATAATACGCGCAGAACCTTACCAACTCTTGCTAATTTTAATAAAAAATTTTTTATTAAAAACAGGTGTTGCATGGCTGTCGTCAGCTCGTGTTGTGAAATGTTTGGTTAAATCCTTTAACGGGCGCAACCCTTGTTATTAGTTGCTAATTTATTAAAAAGATAAAAGCACTCTAATAAAAAAATTAATGATAGGTTAATGGAAGGTGGGGATGACGTCAAGTCTTCATGGCCCTTATGAGTTGGGCTACACACGTGCTACAATGATAATCACAATGAGACGCAATAATAATTTAAAGTTGGAGCAAATCTTTAAAAATTATCTTAGTTCGGATTAAGGGCTGAAACTCGCCCTTATGAAGTTGGAATCGCTAGTAATCGCAGAACAGCATGCTGCGGTGAATATGTTACTGGACTTTGTACACACCGCCCGTCACATCAGGGAAGTTGATTGTTTTTAAAATAATTTCTAATTATTTAATTTTATTAATTAATTTTTAAATTTTAATAATTTTTATTAAAAATTAAATAAACTAAAATTCCTAAAAAGTAGTTAGTAACTTTGATGAAGTCGTAACAAGGTAGTCGTAGGGGAACCTGTGTCTGGAAGAGATCTTTAAACATTCTTAAATTAATTTATCTGTAGGAAAATAGTTTAATTGGTAAAATCATAGTCTCCAAAATTATTGTTATGGGTTCAAGTCCCATTTTTCCTGTTTTTATAAAATAAAAATTTATAAATCAGAAAAATTTTATAAAATCTGAAATTAATTAAATTCAAGTTATAAAAATAAAATTTTATTTAAAATACTTTTTATAAAAGGGAATTTAAATTTTGATTTATAAATTTTTATTTTATAAAAGTTAAAAAATATTTTTAACTTTAAAATAAATATTAATATGAAAAATATTTTAAAAATATTAAGAAATATACTATTATTTTGTTTTATAATAGGTTTAATTATATTATATAAAAATAACGTTTTATTTTATCTTTCACCAGATATTTTCATACTTTTAATTAAAAATCATATAAATATTTTTGCACTTCAAGTGGATGGTTCGGAATTTGGTCCAAATTTCATCAGTAGTGGGGATTTTCAAATCCTAATTATGGAATTACAAAATCCTGAATTTTTTAAATAAAATATGATTTATTAAAAAATATATATATTTAAGCTTAAAAAAATAAGCTTAAAAAAAAATAAATAAAAAATAAATAAAATCCTTAGAATATTAATATATAAATTTTAAGGTATAAAAAATTATAGAATAAAATGGGGAGGAATCCTTTTTTTTTTTTTTGGAAAATATTAAAAACTTAAATAGCTCAATAAAATAGGTATAAAAACGTAAATACTAAAAAATTTAAATTAATATACTTACTAAATTTTAAAAAACTTTTTAAATAAAATTATATAAAATAATGTATAATTAATTATTATATTATTTATATATAAATTTTTAAAAGAAATTTGCTATTTCTAATAATTATTTTTTTGTAATACTTTAGATATTTCAAAGGAATATTTTATTAAAACTATTTCAGAATTAAAAGCATTTAATAAAACATTATCAAAAAACGAACAATTTGGGTTGGATTTAAATCAAAAATTAATAATTAAAAAATATTGTTTAAGAAAAAAATTATGTATCAAAAATTAATAAAACATTTACACGAAAAAAATAAAAAATTTTAATAAAATTTATATAAATTATATTTTATGGATAATATTTTTAAATTTAATACTATTAAAAATAAATCAAATTTTATTTCAAATATTATCTATATATATTTAGTAATAATATTAATATTATTCTTAGATTAATGGTATTTAATAACTGAAAAAATAAAAAATACATATTTATTTAATTGGTTTTTATATTATTTTTTAACATTTAAAAAGAAATGAAATAAAAGAAGATTTTGTGTCTAATAAAAAAATAAAAATAGATATTAATCATCTATTTTTATCAAAAAATAAAATAAAATAATTTAGATTAAGAGGAAAAAATTATTTTTAACATATATATAATTAAATATATAATAAAAGATGGTAATTTTATAACGGATATGACATTACCTATTAAAAATAAAAAATTACTAAAACTCAAAAATCATTTATTTACTGTATATGTAGAAGAAAGGAGATATTTTATATGAATGTTATCCTAATATTGCAACAAAACGGGTAGAATAATTATAAAAAATTTAATAAAATTTAACAAGAAAATATATTTTTAATAAAAGATTTTGATAAATTACAAAAATAAAAAATGAATAAAATAATTAATTAGGTTGAAAAAGATATATCTTCAGTTTTTAATATAACATTTATTTTACATGGACCGATGGTATAGGAAAAATAATGTTAGCAAAAAGTATATTTAAAACTTTAAATATAGAATTTTTAATAGTTAGTGAAATAAATAATTTTTGTAAATATGATCTATCAAAACATAAAGGTATTTTAATAGATGATTTAAATACAGAAACTTTATCACATTTAGAAACATTAAATATAATAGATTTATCAAATGGTTAATTGAGATAAGTTTTATATGGGATAATTTCACTAACAGAATCTATATCAAGAATAATAACAACATATAAATTAAAAGATTTTATAAAAAATAGTGCTAAAGAATTAATAAGAAGATTAAAAGATATATATATATATATCCCGGAAAGTATTTCATCAAAATTTAATATATAAATTAATATTTAACAAAATAATTATTTTTCATGAAAAAATAATTTATTAAAATAATTTTCTTTAAATTAGAAAATTAAAAAAATTAATAGATACTTAAAAATAGCATACATAACATTACTTTATTATTTAAATTGTTACTCTTAAAATTATTTTGTTTTAACTCTTAATTTAATTAAAACAATATTTTTAAAAGAGATTCTTATATATATTTTTTCGAATTATCTATTCTTCAAGAAGATATAAAAATATATCTTTTGAATTTTTTAATTCAAAACTAACTTATTTTTACATATATTAAAAAATAAATAATAAATTTCAAAACTATTATGACAATAAAAAATTATATAATTAATCAATTCACTTTTTAGATATGGCAGAACCTTGGCAATTAGGTTTTCAAGATCCAGCAACTCCGGTTATGGAAGGAATTATTAACTTTCATCATGATTTAATGTTTTTTTAATATTAATCGTTGTTTTTGTTTGTTGGATGTTATTTAGAGTTATTACTCTTTTTGATGAAAAAAATAAAGTTCCAGCAACTGTTGTACATGGTGCTACTATTGAAATTATTTGGACTTCTATTCCAGCATTAATTTTATTAACTGTTGCCATACCCTCTTTTGCTTTATTATATTCAATGGATGAAGTAATTGATCCAATTATTACATTAAAAGTAATTGGAAGTCAATGGTATTGGAGTTATGAATATTCTGATAATTTAGAATTTTCGGATGAACCTTTAATTTTTGATAGTTATATGGTTCAAGAAGATGATTTAGCAATAGGTCAATTTAGAATATTAGAAGTAGATAATCGTGTTGTAGTGCCTACTAATAGTCATATTCGTGTATTAATTACAGCTTCAGATGTTTTACATTCTTGGGCAATTCCTTCATTAGGTATCAAATTAGATGCATGTCCAGGTCGTTTAAATCAAACATCAATGTTTATAAAAAGAGAAGGTGTTTTTATGGACAATGTAGTGAAATTTGTGGAGTAAACCATGGATTTATGCCTATTGTTGTAGAAGCTGTTTCATTAGAAGATTATTTAACTTGGTTAAAAAATAAAATCAATTTTGATTTTAATGTATAATTTAAAACTATGATATTTAAAATAATTGGTACAATATTTTTAATATTGTTATTATTTACTGATATTAAACAAATAATTTATAAAATTAAACAATTTTTTAATAAATAAAAATATAATTTTATTCTTCAAAAACAATAAAAATTAAAAAAACCAATGCTTTTTTAATTTTAAATAAAAGTAAACAATTTTAGATTTAAAAGGAATTTTAAAAATATTCAAAAATGAATTTTCAAAATATAAATAAATGGTCAACTAGATGGCTTTTTTCAACAAATCATAAAGATATTGGGACTTTATATTTAATTTTTAGTGCTTTTTCTGGTATTGTAGGTACAACATTTTCACTTTTAATTAGAATGGAATTAGCTCAACCAGGTAATCAAATTTTAATGGGTAATCATCAATTATATAATGTAATTGTTACTGCACATGCTTTTATCATGGTATTTTTTTAGTTATGCCAGCCTTAATTGGTGGATTTGGTAATTGGTTTGTTCCTTTAATGATTGGAGCTCCCGATATGGCTTTCCCTCGTATGAATAATATTAGTTTTTGGTTATTACCACCTTCATTATTATTACTAGTTTCATCTGCTTTAGTAGAATCGGGTGCTGGTACAGGTTGGACTGTATATCCACCTTTATCAAGTGTTCAAGCACATTCAGGACCTTCTGTAGATTTAGCAATCTTTAGTTTACATTTATCAGGTATTTCGTCTTTATTAGGTGCTATTAATTTTATTTCAACTATTTATAATATGAGAGCTCCTGGTCTAAGTTTTCATAGATTACCATTATTTGTATGGTCTGTTTTAATTACAGCTTTTTATTATTATTAACATTACCTGTTTTAGCCGGGGCAATTACCATGTTATTAACTGATAGAAATTTTAATACTTCATTTTATGATCCTTCAGGTGGAGGTGATCCAGTATTATATCAACATTTATTTTGGTTTTTCGGTCACCCTGAAGTTTATATTTTGATTTTACCAGCATTTGGTATTATTAGTCAAGTTGCCGCAGCTTTTGCTAAAAAAATGTTTTTGGTTATTTAGGTATGGTTTATGCTATGTTATCTATAGGTTTATTAGGTTCAATTGTTTGGGCACATCATATGTTTACTGTTGGTTTAGATGTTGATACACGTGCTTATTTTTCAGCGGCTACTATGATTATAGCTGTTCCAACTGGTATTAAAATTTTTAGTTGGTTAGCTACTTTATGGGGGTTCTTTAAAATTTGAAACACCTTTATTATTTGTTTTAGGTTTCATTTTATTATTTGTTGTTGGTGGTGTAACTGGGGTAGTTATGTCGAATTCTGGTTTAGATATTGCTATACATGATACTTATTATATTGTAGGACATTTTCATTATGTTTTATCTATGGGTGCTGTTTTTGGTATTTTTACTGGATTTTATTTTTGGATTGGTAAAATTTCAGGCCGTCAATATCCTGAAGTATTAGGACAAATTCATTTTTGGTTATTCTTTATTGGTGTAAATATTACATTTTTTCCTATGCATTTTTAGGATTAGCTGGTATGCCTCGAAGAATTCCAGATTTTCCAGATGCTATGAGTGGTTGGAATGCTATAAGTAGTTTTGGTTCTTATATTTCTTTTTTTCAGCTATTTTTTTTTTATATTGTATATGTAACTTTAATTTACGGTAAAAAAATTGAAAATTAATTTATTATTTTTTTATTAAATACATACTTAAAGTATGTATTTTTCGCTTTAGCTGTAAGGCTTAAAAAAGCTTACAATTAGTGTAAGCTTTTAATAACTATTTAAATAAAAGCGTATGTCACAAACAACAACAACTTTATTAAATAAAATTTTTACTTACCATATTTTGAATACTTTTTAAAATATCTTTCTATAAATCCCAATTAATTGTATTTTACAATTCATTTAATAATATATCTAAAGTTTTTATATCCATATTATACGGATATAAAATATATAAATGAAAAAATAATTATTTTTAAATAGGAAAAATTTATTAATTTATTTTAAATTTGTTGTGAAGTATTTTTCTTTTCTATTATTAGATTTTCTTCAAATATTTTATCGAAAAATAATAATAAAAAAATTCATGAATATTATTTTTTTATTATTATAATAATATACAACCTCTTGGATTTGAACCAAGATTTTAAAGCTTAGAAGGCTAATACTCTACCAATTAAGTTAAGATTGTTTGATTATTAAATATTTTTATGAGAATAAACATTAAAAATAGCTTTTAATGAATTTCTTGAAAGTTGTTTATAAATTTTTGTTTAAAATTTTTTCTTTTTTCTTTTTAGTTAGTGTTACGGCACCAATTAAAGCTATTAATAAAATAATACCAGCTGATAAAAAAAAAAGAATAATAACTATATAAAATTAATTAGTATAACGTACTAAATACGCTTCTAATTTGCCTAAAAGGGTATAATAATTATAAAAAAAAAAATAATAAATCATACTTATAATACCAATTTCAGTATAAGGGTATTCAACAGGACATTGTCCAACCCAACCTAATAATAAAAAAGCAATTACTAATAACCAATAAAATACTTTAAATATTGGTCTAAAAGCTGTACTACGTATTTCAGATGAATTCGTAAAAGGAATTGTTAATAAAATAATTAATGAACCGAACATTGCAATAACACCACCAATTTTATTAGGAATTGATCTTAAAATCGCATAAAAGGGTAAAAATACCATTCAGGAACAATATGTAAAGGTGTTTTCATCGGATTTGCTTCAATATAATTATCTGGATGACCTAAAGTATTGGGACAATAAAAAATAAATATAAAAAATACTAAAAATAAAATCATTAAACCAAATAAATCTTTTGTATAAAAATAGGGATAAAATGGGATATTTTCAGTTTTTAAAGTAATACCTAATGGATTATTTGAACCAACTTCATGTAATAAAATTAAATGTATTAAAACTGCACCAACAATTACAAAAGGGAATGTAAAATGTAAACTAAAAAAACGATTTAATGTTGGATTATCTACAGCAAAACCTCCCCATAACCAATCTACAATATCTTTACCTATTAAAGGTATAGCAGAAAATAAATTAGTAATAACAGTTGCACCCCAAAAACTCATTTGTCCCCAAGGTAATACATATCCCATAAAAGCTGTAGCCATCATTAAAATAAAAATAATAACACCTGAACACCATAAAGCTTCTCTAGGTGTAATATATGAACCGTAATATAAACCTCTAAAAATATGAACATAAACAACAATAAAAAAAAGAAGCACCATTAGCATGTGTATATCTAATTAACCAACCATTATTAACATCTCGCATAATATGTTCAACACTATTAAAAGCTAAATCTATATGTGGCGTATAATGCATTGCTAAAAAATACCTGTTAAAATTTGTACTACTAACATAATACCGGCTAACGAACCAAATCCAAAAAATAATTTAAATTAATAGGTGTTGGATAATCTATTAAATGATTATTTAAAACTGCAAATAAAGATTTTTTATTCCATCTCATAGTATGAAATAAAAATAAACCAAAAAACAATAATAATTAGTTTAAACAAAATTTATGCATTTATTTTTTTATCCCAAGGACTATTATATTCAAATAATCTATATTGTTGTGATAAATTAATAGGTTCATAAACTACTCTTTTTTAATTCGTTATAAAATACTTCTAAAAAACCGCTTAAAGGAAAATCTTTACGTAAAGGATGTCCTTCAAAACCATAATCAGTTAATATTCTTCGTAAATCTGGATGATTTATAAAAAAATACCAAACATATCCCAAATTTCCCTTTCACACCAATTTGCTGATTTATAAATATTAATAATAGAATTTGTCGGTTGTAATTCATTAATATTTATTTTAATTTTTAAACGACTATTAAAACGAATACTTAATAAATTATAAATTATTTCAAAACGTTTTTTTATTAATATAATCTATAACACAAATATCAGATAATATTTTAAATTGACTATTTGTATGATTTTTAAAAAAATAATATAGGAATTAATTTTTAGTAGAAATATTAATACATAATTCATTTTTATATAAAGTATAATTTATAATAGGTAAAATTTGTAATAAATATTGACTAAATCTTTTTAATACTTTCATAAATAAAAAATTATAATATATTTTAGTATATTATTAATATAATAAATATTAATAATATACTAAAATATATTATAATTTTTTAGTATAAATATATTTTATAATAATAAAAATTAATTTAATTTTTATTATTATGCACAAAGTTTATTTTATTTTAAAAAGCAAATAAAATTAAAAAGCCATCATTAAACAGAATAAAGCAATTGCTTCAGTTAAGGCGAACCCTAAAATAGCAGTTCTCATTAATTCTTGTTGTAAAGAAGGATTTCTTGAAATACCTATAACTAAAGAACCAAAAACATTACCAATACCAATACCGGCACCAGCTAATCCTAAAGTAGCTAAACCTGCACCTAAAAATTTAGAAGCTTGTAATAACATAAGTTAATTATTAAATTTTTTTATTTTTTATTAAATATCTTAAATAATATAAATTTTTTAATTTTTATTTAATTAAAATTATAATTCAATATTACTTAAAGTATCTTCAATCGTTTATATATTTAATAATTCATCAGAATTTAAATTAACCCTCTCAGATTGTATAAAATTTTATATTTCTATAATTTTACTATCAAAAGAGTTTGTTAGATTATCTATTTAATTAAGTAATTCATTTAATTGATCTTTTAAATTATTATTTTTTGTAAAACCTATTAAATTAACACCTATCAATATTAGAAAGATAACTATCAACTATTTTCGTATAAACCCACATAACATTCCTAAAATATTTATTAAATTTTGTACAAATAAGCTATTTGTTTCACAATTTTCAAAAGTGTAGTTAATAAAATTTTTAAGAAAAAGAATTTCTTTAATTAGAATACTGATATTTTCGTTTATAATTTTAAAAATATTAAATAAAAATTAATTATTTATTTCAGTTAAATTCATACTGGCTCGATTATAATGTGTTAATATAATTTTTAAAGTTTTAAGATTTACCATATCATCTAATACTATTTATAAGAAATGTTGTAAAAAAGATAAAACCTATTTGTCTAAAAACACTAAAAGTAAAGAGATTATAAAAATTCCCAAGATCATTTAAATAATTATATAATTGAAAAAAATCAAAATAAATTGTTTTTAATAAAATAATAAAAAAATTTTTAGTTTAATAATGTTTTTATAAATTGAATCTATAATTTGTGTTGGGAGTAGGACTTGAACCTACATCTTCAGATTATGAGCCTGATAAGTTTACCTATTACTCTATCCCAACTAAAAGAATATAAATTTTTATATTCTTTTTATTTTTTTATAAATAAGAATAACAATAAATTTTATTTTTATATAATAATCTAATCAAATTACCATTCTAATGCATCACTACACCAAATATAAATAAAACCTATAACTAATTCAACTAAAAATTCAATCATAGTCCAAAAACCCCATGAAAAATTTGAACTTAAAGTTAAAACCCAAGGAAAAACAAAAACAGCTTCTAAATCAAAAATAATAAAAAGAATTGCTACTAAATAAAATTTAACATCAAAAATTTTTCTAGCATCATCATAAGGATTAAATCCACATTCATAAGCTGTTAACTTTTCTAAATCATCTTTTGCTTAATTAATCCAAAAGATAAAATGAAAATTAAAATTGATAAAAATAAGCTTAATATTAAAAATATAAAAATATTGGAATAATTTAATAACATATTTATTAATTTTTATTTAATTTAATACGGAAAAAACGGGATTTGAACCCGCGACCTATAGCGTGACAAGCTACCACTCTAACCAACTGAGCTACTTTTCCTTAAATATTATATTTTAATGTAAATTGATAGCATCTCCTATATACATACAAGTTAAAATAGTAAAAACATATGCTTGAATAATAGCTACAGCAATTTCTAAACCTACTAATAATACAATTAAAATTAATGGTATAAAATGTGCCACAAAAATAAAACTATTAACATTTAACATACTCCAAGCAAAACCTGCAATTACTTTTAATAAAGTATGACCTGCCATCATATTAGCAAAAAGTCGGACAGGTAAACTAATTACACGAAAAATATACGAAATTAATTCAATAGGAACTAATATTGGAACTAATGCAATATTTGCACCACTTGGTAAAAATAAATTTAAAAATTTAATTTATATTTTTTAATTCCAATAATATTAAAACCTAGATAAACAGTTAATGCTAATGTAAAAGTAATTATTAAATGACTAGTTACAGTAAAGCTATAAGGAACCATTCCAATCAAATTACATAATAAAATAAAAAAAAATAACAAATATTAATGAAACAAAATGTTTACCTACTTTACCAATACTTGAATATGTTAATTCAAGAGTAGTATTAAAAATCATTTCAAAAATTTGTTGAAAACGTGTTGGAATAAATTTAGCTTTTATAAAAAAATATATATAAATAAACTAAACCTATTATTAAAATTAAAGAAGCATTTGTAAATATAAAAGGTATTTGAAAAATAGGTAAAATTTCAAATTGTTCTAAAGGACTAAACATAAAATTAATTAATTACCTCCCCACCAGTAAACAGCTACAAATAAAAATAACCAAACAACATCCACAAAATGCCAATACCAAGCTGCAGCTTCAAAACCGAAATGATGTTGTTTTGTAAAATGATGATTAATTAATCTAATAGTCATTACTATTATAAATATTGTACCTATAATTACATGTAAACCATGTAAACCGGTTAATAAAAAAAGTAGTACCATAAATACTATCAGATATAGAAAAAGTACTTTCAATATATTCATATGATTGAATTAATGTAAAAAATGTTGCTAATAAAATAGTAATAATTAAACTTAAAATTGCATTTTTTCTATCACCAAAAACAATAGAATGGTGTGCCCAAGTAATCGTTGCACCTGATGATAATAAAATTATAGTATTTAATAAAGGGATACCCCAAGCATTAACTGTTTCAATACCTAAAGGTGGCCATAAAGAACCAATTTCTGGTGTAGGTGCTAAAGCTGAATGAAAAAAGCCCAGAAGAAACTTACAAAAACTAATAATTCACTAAAAATAAATAAAAGCATACCGTTTCTTAAACCTAATTGAACTTGTTTAGTATGTTGACCTTCATATACAGCTTCTCTAACAATATCACGAAACCAAGTATACATTGTTAAAATAACAATTAAGAATCCTGTAAAAGCTAAAATATTACTACCAATATATCCATGTAAATACATTGCTAAACCAAAAGCAAAAAAATAAACCAAAAGAAATAACAAAAGGCCAAGGGCTTGGGTCAACTAGATGATATGGATGTTTTTGAGTATTTTGAGTATTTTTGGTAATTTCTTTTAAGATTTTTAAATCCTTTTGAAATGTATCGATATTAGTATCGTTTGTTGTAGTTTCAATTCGTAAATTTTTTTATTAATATAATAATAATTTTTCATAAAAGTGTAAATTTTGTAATAATTAATTATTTAATAATAAATAATTTAAATTAAAATTAATCAAAAACAAGATTAAATTTTAATTTTTTAATATTTTTATAATACTGTTTTTTTATATTTATTGTTTTACTTTTATTTTTAGAAGTTTGAATAATTTCATTTGTTATGTTTTTTAAATTTGAATTTAAAAGTAACCATGATACAGATTTTTTTATTTGTTTATCTTCATTTAAAAGCATTAAAAAATATCTATCTTTTTTTTTTTTTTATTTCTTTTTTATTTGGAATACTTATTGCTTTTAATTTTGGTAATAAATTATCAATTGATTTAAATAAAATAAAATTAGGTTTTTGTTTTGTAGTTTTTTTAAATTAATTAAAATATTTTTAAATATATTTTCAGAACAAGTTTTTTTCCTCGTTTTAATAACATATTTATAAATAATTTTTTAATTTTATACTCTTCGTATTTTAGTTCCATATTTTGATCTTGAAGTTTTTCTTGAATAAATACCTAATAAATCATATTTTCCACGAATTACATGATATTTTACACCAGGTAAATCTTTCACACGACCGCCACGAACTAAAACAATAGAATGTTCTTGTAATGTATGTCCAATACCGGGTATATAAGTAATTATCGTATATCTACTTGATAAGTGCACTTTTGCCACTTTTCGCATAGCTGAGTTAGGTTTTTAGGAGTTGTATTATAAACTTTTAAACAAATCCCTTTACGTTGTGGACATTGTTTTAAGGCAGGACTTTTATTTCTTTTTTTTCTCTAAACGTTTTTGTTTTTTAAAAATAATTGATTAATTGTTGACATATTAATAATTTAAAAGTATTTTTGAATAATAACGGACTCGAACCGCTAACATTTTCGGTGTAAACGAAAAACTCTACCAATTGAGCTAATTATTCATATGGGCCTAAGTAGATTTGAACTACTGACTTTACACTTATCAGGCGTATACTCTAACCAACTGAGTTATAGGCCCTTTGAAGTAAAAGGATTCGAACCTTTGATTTTCCGTACCAAAAACGGAGGCCTTACCACTTGGCTATACTTCAAAAACTATATGCTTAGAAAGATTCGAACTTTCAGTCTATAGATCCGCAATCTAAGGCTTTATCCAATTAAGCTATAAGCATATTTTTTAATTTTTTTATAATTTTTATATTAATTAACGAATTTTTTGAAAATTTTTTTAAGTAAAATTAAAAATTTAATAATTGAAACAGGTTTAAAAAATTTATATCTATTTTAGGTGTATAATTTTTATAAATAAAATGTTCTCTTGATTTTTATTTACATGTGGAGATCTTAATAAAGTAAAAATTTTATTTTTATTTTTTACTTGAAATATTCCATTTATTTTAATATTTTTAAAATTATTTAATTTTAATAAATTTTGTTTAAGTTGATTAATTTTTTGAAATGATTTTAAAGTTATTCTTAAAAGATACATAAAATTGTTTTTATAAAAGTTGTCTGGAGGTGGATTTGAACCACCGACACAAAGATTTTCAGTCTTTTACTCTAACCAGCTGAGCTATCCAGACATAAATATTATATTAATAAATATAAATAAATTTTATTTAAATTAACTAATAGAATATTTGGAAATACAAATAAAAATAAAACAAATTGAGTACTAATAATTAATACAACAGTTTGAATTTTATTTATTTGAGAGATATACATTTTTCTTAATATTTTTTCAAAAAGATTATTTTAACAATTTTTAAATAATAAAAAGAACTTAAAACACTAATAATAATTGCAAAAAAACTAAACTAAAACAGTTATTTTTAATAGCTGAAAAAATATAAATAATTTTGAAAAAAACCTGCTAAAGGAGGTATTCCTGCTAAAGAAAAATATTTAATATAATTATAAATGCGATTAATTTATTAATTGTATAAATATTTGATAAATCTGTTAAATATTTAATAGGTTTATGATTTATATTTAATGATAAATAAGAAGTCCATAAACTAATACTTGTTATAATATATATAATAACATATAATAAAATAAATGGTATATTATTTAACATGTTTGATGTAAATCCTATTAAAATAAAACCTACATGACTTATTGAACTATATGCTAATAATCTTTTAATTTTTTTTTGTTGTAAAGCAGATAAAGCACCGATTGACATAGATAAAAATGAAATTATATAAAAAAATATTTCAAAAAAAAGATAAATTATAAAAATATCAAAAAATAAACGAATTAAAATTCCAACAAAAGCTATTTTTGGAACAATTGCAAAAAAACTTGATATATTATTAGGGGCACCTTCATATACATCAGGTAACCAAAAATGAAAAGGTGATGCACCTATTTTAAATAAAATTCCTACTAATATAAAAATCAAACCATAAGATAAACTTATTAAAATATTAATATTATCTAAATAATTGATATTTGATAATATTAAAAAATATTATTAAAATTTAATGAACCTGTTATTGCATAAATTATAGAAGATCCAAATAATATAAATCCTGAAGCAATTGAACCTAAAATAAAATATTTTAAACCAGCTTCTACAGATAATATTGATTTTTTTGTGTTGAGGTTAAGATATAAAAACTTAAACTTTGTAATTCAATTGCTAAATATAAAGTAATAAAATGATTTGAAGAAATTAAAATCATTAAACCTAATAATGAAATTAACATTAAAATATTAATTTCATATGAATTAATTTTTGTTGTATTAAATATTTTTGTTGGGTTAAAAAACAAATAATGGTGGATAAAATTAAAATAATTTTAATAAATTGAGTAAAATTGTTAATCATTAAAACGCCATTAAATATATTGTTTGAGATATTTGTTGTATTTAAAGTTAAGAGTATAAGAATTAATAAAAATATATTATTATAGTAGTTATATTTTTAAAAATCAAAATTTTTTGAGTATTTTGATTTGTTTTATAAAATACTCCAAATAATAATAAAATTAATAAAATAGTTGTTAAAAAATTCGGGAATAATAATTTCAAAATTATTATTAAAAATTTCTTGTAAAATCATAAATTATGGAAAAGAAATAAATATTTAAAAATATTTACTTACTATATATGCTATATATTTATAAAAAAATTAATTTATAAATATTTTTGTGTTATTTAAAGATTAAAAAAAAATGCCTTTAAAAAAATTAAAAATTTTTCAATCAATTTTGGTCCACAACACCCAGCAGCTCATGGTGTTTTACGACTTATTTTAGAATTAAACGGAGAAGTTGTAAAAAAGCGGATTCTCATATAGGTTTATTACATAGAGGTACTGAGAAATTAATTGAATATAAAAATTATTTACAAGCATTACCTTATTTTGATAGATTAGATTATGTTTCAATGATGTGTCAAGAACATGCATATGTTTTAGCAATTGAAAAATTATTAAATTGTGATGTACCCTTAAGGGCTCAATTTATTAGAGTTCTTTTTCTGAAATTACTCGAATTTTAAATCATTTATTAGCTGTTTGTTGTCATGCCTTAGATGTTGGGGCAATGACACCATATTTTGGGGGTTTGAAGAACGCGAAAAATTAATGGAATTTTATGAACGTGTATCAGGTGCTCGTATGCATGCAGCTTATTTTAGACCTGGAGGTGTTCATCAAGATTTACCTAAAGGTTTATTAAATGATATCTATGTTTTTGTAATCAATTTAATACTAGATTAGATGAGATAGAGGAAATGTTAACAAATAATAGAATCTGGAAACAACGTTTAGTAGATATTGGTATTATAAGTGCAAAAGATGCTTCAGATTTAGGGTTTAGTGGTGTTATGTTACGTGGTTCTGGTATTGCTTGGGATTTACGAAAAACACAACCTTATGAAGTTTATGATCAATTAAATTTTGATGTACCATTAGGTACTAATGGTGATTGTTATGATCGTTATTTAATAAGAATTGAAGAAATGCGACAATCTATTAGAATTATTTTTCAAGTATTAAATAAAATTCCTACAGGTTTAATTAAATTAGATGATAAAAAAATAACTAATCCAAATCGTGTACAAATTAAAAATTCAATGGAAGCTTTAATTCATCATTTTAAATATTATTCTGAAAATATAATCGTAAATAGTGGGGAAACTTTTACAGTTATCGAAGCACCTAAAGGTGAATATGGTGTTTATTTAGTTTCTGATGGTTCAAATAAACCTTATAGATGTAAAATAAAATCACCAGGTTTTTACATTTACAAGCTTTAGATTTTTAGCTAAAAATCATATGATTGCTGATGTCGTAACGATTATCGGTACTTTAGATGTTGTTTTTGGTGAAATAGATAGATAATAATGCTTAAACAAAATAATCAGTATTTTAAAAATACAAAATAAATCAATTACAAAAAATTAAACAAAGTCATAAATATATATATATATTTCGTTATAATGATTTTAATATTAATGAAATTATATTATTAAAAAAAAATTAAAAAATTAAATTATAAATCTTTAATATTAAAACAAAATCTTCTTCTACATATTTTTAAAAAATTAAAAGGTCAAGGATCTATTTTAATTATATATGGTAATAATGATTTAAATTTAATTCAAAATTTTTATAATTTTAAAAAATCGAATTAATTTATTTTATTTTTAAAAATAATATTTATTCAAATCTAAAAATAAAACAAATCTTATCACAAAATTATTTACCTTTAAATAACTTAATTGTTCAATCTTTTTTAAATTTTGTCTATTATTTAAGAAAAATTTAAAAAGGCGATTATAACTTAAAGGTAGAGTGTTAGATTGTGGGTCTAAGTGTTATGGGTTCAAGTCCCATTTTTCGCCCTTTTTCAATATAATTAAATTTTTTATGTTTAATAAATTTATATTAATATTTTTACTTATTTTACCACTACTTACAGTTATTGTATTATTTTTTTAAAAATGAAAAATTTATTAAAAATTTCAGTATTTTTATGTCTTTTTTATTTTTTTAATGTCATTACCTTTATGGATTTTATTTGATAAATCTACTTCTAATTTTCAATATGTATTTAAAATAGAATGGATTAATCAATTTAATTTACATTTTTATTTAGGTCTTGACGGTATTTCATTATTTTTTATAATTTTAACAACATTTCTTATTCCCATTTGTATGCTAATTAGTTATGAAATAATTACGAAAAATATAAAAGAATATTTTATTTTATATTTTATTTTAGAATTTTGTTTAATTATTTCATTTAGTGTTTTAGATGTACTTATTTTTTATATCTTTTCGAAAGTGTACTTATACCTATGTTTTTAATTATAGGTATTTGGGGATCTCGAGAACGTAAAATAAAAGCTTCTTATTTATTTTTCTTATATACTTTAGCAGGTTCATTATTTATGTTTATTGCAATTATTCATTTATTTTTAACTGTTGGTACTACAGATTATCAAATATTATATTATAGTAATTTTAATTTTTCATATGAAAAATTATATTTTTAGCTTTTTTTTATCATTTGCTGTTAAAGTTCCAATGTTACCATTTCATGTTTGGTTACCTGAAGCTCATGTGGAAGCACCTACTTCTGGTTCTGTATTATTAGCTGGTATTTTATTAAAATTAGGTTCATATGGTATGATTCGATTCTTAGTACCTTTATTTCCAAAAGCTGCTATTTATTTTACACCATATATTTTTTTATTATGTTTAATATCAATAATTTATGCTTCATTAACAGCTATTAGACAAACAGATTTAAAACGTATTATTGCTTATGCATCTGTTGCACATATGAATTTTATTATTTTAGGTATTTTTTCTTTAACTATTCAAGGATTAGAAGGTAGTATTATTCAAATGATTAGTCATGGTTTAGTATCTAGTGGTTTATTTTTTTCTATTGGATGTTTATATGATCGATATCATACACGTTTTATTAATTATTATGGTGGTTTAGCACATACTATGCCAATATTTTGTATTGTATTATTTATTTATGTATTAGCAAATATGTCCATTCCAGGTTCAAGTAGTTTTGTTGGTGAAATTTTGATATTAACAGGTGTATTCGAAACTAATACAACTACTGCAATATTTGCAACTATTGGTATGTTTTTAGGTGGTATTTATTCTTTATTATTTTATAATAGAATTTGTTATGGTAATATTCAAAATCTTTATTTAAAAATTTATTATGATTTAACTTATCGTGAATTTTTAATTCATTTAATTTTAATTATAAATATTTTTGTATTAGGTTTGTATCCTAAAATTTTTGAAAGTTGTATGCATGAAAGTGTATCAAAAATTTTAATACATATTGATTTTTCTTATTTTTATTAAATAATTTTTTTATTTAATAAAAAGCCCTTTAGTCTAATGGTTAGGACATTGCCTTTTCACGGCAAAAATACGAGTTCAATTCTCGTAAAGGGTATTTATTTTTATTAAATAAAAATAAATAATATTTATTATATATATATTTAAATATATATATACATTAATATGATAATTTAATAACCTTTATGGCTATTGAATTATCATATATACTAGAATCGAATATTAAAAAATATAAAGATGAAAAAAGTTTACAAGAAACAGGTATTGTTCTTTCAATGAGTGATGGTATTGCAAGATGTTATGGATTGACTAAAATTCAAGCTGGTGAAATGGTTGAATTTAATAATGGTAATATTAAAGGTATGGCTTTAAATTTAGAACCAGATGTTGTAGGTGTCGTTGTATTTAGTAATGATAGAGAAATTCAAGAAGGAAATTTTGTAAGAAGAACTGGATCTATTGTTAGTGTACCTGTTGGTCTTGAAGTACTAGGTCGTGTAGTAGATGCTTTAGGACAACCTATTGATGGTAAAGGTCAAATAAATAGTAAATTAGAAAGTAGAGTAGAAGTTAAAGCTCCTGGTATTATGCCTCGAGAAAGTGTTAAAGAACCTGTACAAACAGGTTTAAAAGCTGTAGATAGTTTAATTCCTATTGGTCGTGGTCAACGAGAATTAATCATTGGTGATAGACAAACAGGTAAAACCTCTATTGCAATTGATACTATTATTAATCAAAGAGAACCTCATTTAAAAAAGATATTAATAATCAATTATATTGTATTTATGTAGGTGTTGGTCAAAAAGATCAACTATTGCAGAATTAACGAAAACATTAGAAGAAAAAATGCTATGTTTTTTCAGTTATTGTAGCAGCAACTGCTTCAGATTCTGCACCTTTACAGTATTTAGCTCCTTATACAGGTTGTGCTTTAGGTGAATATTTTAGAGATAATGGAAAACATGCTGTTATCTTTTATGATGATTTATCTAAACAAGCCGTAGCGTATAGACAAATGTCATTATTATTAAGAAGACCACCAGGTCGTGAAGCTTATCCCGGCGATGTATTTTATTTACATTCTCGTTTATTAGAAAGGGCTGCTAAAATGAATAAAAAAATTGGTGGTGGGTCATTAACAGCTTTACCTATTATCGAAACCCAAGCCGGTGATGTATCTGCTTATATACCAACAAATGTTATTTCAATTACTGATGGACAAATTTTTTAGAAACTGAATTATTTAATGAAGGTCAAAGACCTGCTATTAGTGTAGGTTTATCCGTAAGTCGTGTTGGTTCATCTGCTCAAATTAAAGCTATGAAACAAATTGCTGGTACAATGAAATTAGAATTAGCACAATTTAGAGAAGTACAGGCTTTTGCACAATTCGGTTCTGATTTAGATGCAACAACACAGCAACAGTTACATAGAGGGGTTCGTCTAACAGAAATGTTAAAACAAGGCTTAAATATACCATTATCTGTTGAAGATCAAATTGTAATTATTTATTTAGGTGTAAGAGGTTTCTTAGATAAAATTGCTGTTGATAAAATTTCAATTTTTGAAACAAATTGGTTAAATTTTATTAAAAACAATCATTCAAATATTTTAGAAGAAATTTTAAATAAAAAGAATTATCTAAAGAATTAGATACAAAATTAAATATATTAGCAATTGATTTCACGAAAAATTTTATTAATTAAAATTATTTATTATTAAATAATTAATTATTACAAACTATATATAGATATTAAATTATAATAATAATATTAATTTATTATTAAATAATTTTAATTTTTTTATATTTTATTATTTAAAATATTGGTAATTAATTTTTTTATAAATCATTTAATTTCAATAATATTTTGTTTTTTAAATTTTTCACAAAATATAAACATTTTCAAGAAAATTTAAGATATCATTCTTATTTCATTTTAAATAAACATAATAAAAAATTAAATTTTATCATTTTCTTATTAAGTTTTTTTAGTAAGATTTACGTTTTCACAAGATTTAACTTTTTGTCAAGATAATGAAACACTATCTTCGGTAGGTTCCAACGCTTTAGATAAAAATAGAACTATAATTCATAGATTTAAAATAGATATACCCTCAAATTTAAGTTCAGTTAATATAGAAGATTTAAAAAATTCATTAATGTTTTTGGAAAGTACGCTTGCAATGTATTATGCAGGCAGTTTATCATAGTGTTGCGGCGACACAGGTATATACCAAACGGAGGTTTATATCTACATCAATTAATCCGATTAAAGTTCTATCTATTTTTATTTATCATACACCAATAATGTATATATCGATCCTGAAATAACAATTCTCTTTATAATAGATGCTATTCAACATTCCATAAACAATATTAAATATCTACAATAATATTATCCAGAAATAAATGCTTTAACCGGGACATTATTTTACACGAATACTTATTTAATTCATTGACGTCTATAAGGTTTAGTGCTATACATTATAAATTCCGGAGAAGAGTGATTAGATGAAAATCAAGATATTTTAGAAACAAAATATACAACGCAAGAATTAAAAAGAATGTAAAATTTTGAAAGATCAATATATTCTGTTTTACGTGATGTTAGGGATGATGCTTTTAATAAACAAAAAAATTTATCTTATAAATTATCATGAGATTTTTAGATGATTCAAATGTTTGTATTAATTAGTTAAATTATAAAAATTAAAGTTAATATATTATTTAAGTAAGAAATATTTTATTACAGTATGTTATTATTAACTTTAATTTTTTACCTTTGGAGGTTCAGTCGCAGCTGGACTTTTTGGTTTTTATATTGGCCGTAAAGGTTCAGTATTTATAACCACTTTAACAACTTTTTAAGTTGTATTTTTCATTAATTATTATATATAATTCAATTACTAATGAATATGAATATATCATATATGTATCCACCTGGATAAATAGTGGTTTATTTAATTGTAATTGGTGCTTTTTATTTGATAGTTTAACTATGATTATGTTAATTGTAGTAACAAGTATTTCAACATTAGTTCATTTATATTCTTCTCAATATATGGCAAATGATCCCCATTTATCAAGATTTATGTCATATTTATCATTATTCACTTTTTTATGTTAATTTTAATAACTGGTGATAATTTTATTCAAATGTTTGTTGGCTGGGAAGGTGTAGGATTTTGTTCTTATTTATTAATTAACTTTTGGTTTACAAGATTACAAGCTAATAAAGCTGCTATTAAAGCTATGTTAGTTAATCGAGTAAGCGATTTAATTTTATTATTAGGTATTTTAACAATTTTTTATAATATAAGAACTATTGAATATTTTAGTACTTTTGCAGCTATCTCTATTGTTAAAGATTTTAAATTTTTTTCTTAAATTATATTCTTAGTATTATAGATGTTGCTTGTATATTAATTTTTATAGGGGCAATGGGTAAATCTGCTCAAATTTTTTACATTTATGGTTACCCGATGCAATGGAAGGTCCAACACCGGTTTCCGCATTATTACATGCAGCAACAATGGTAACAGCAGGTGTTTATTTAACTGCTAGATGTTCACCTATGTTTGAATATTCTATGTTTTCTTTAAAAATTATTACAATAATTGGTGCTTCAACGGCTTTTTTGCCAGTACTGTTGGATTAGTTCAAAATGATTTTAAAAAATTGTTGCATATTCTACTTGTAGTCAATTAGGTTATATGTTTTTGCTTGTGGTTTATCTAATTATCCTTTAGCAATTTTTCATTTATCAAATCATGCATATTTTAAAGCATTATTATTTTTATGTTCAGGTGCTGTTATTCATGCTATGGGTGATGAACAGGATATTAGAAAAATGGGTGGTTTAAGACGTATATTACCTTTTACTTATATTATGTTTTTAATAGGTTCACTATCTTTAATGGGTTTTCCCTTTTTATCGGGATTTTATTCAAAAGATTTAATTTTAGAAGTAGCTTTTGCTAGTTTTAGTGAAACAGGTCATTTTGCTTATTGGTTAGGTACAATAGGTGCTTTTTTACAGCTTTTTATTCAACTCGTTTATTATTTTTCGCATTCTTAAGTGAAACAAATGCATATAAAAATATTATTAAAAATGCACATGATGTTCCTTTAGAAATGGGTATCCCTTTAGGATTATTAGCTTTTGGTAGTATTTTTATAGGTTATATTTCAAAAGACATGTTTGTAGGATTAGGTTCCGATTTTTGGAATAATTCAATTTATATAAATCCTTTAAATAATCAAATGATTGATGCTGAATTTTTACCAACTTTTTTAAATTATTACCTGTTATTTTAAGTTTTTGTGGTTTATTTGGAGCTTTTTATTTATATTTTTTTAAATTTAAATTTTTATATAATTTAAAAATTTCTAAATATGGTCTTTATTTCTATAATTTTTTAAATCGAAAATGGTATTTTGATAAAATTTATTTTGAATTTATAAATCAATATATTTTAAAAGTAGGTTATGATGTTACTTATAAAATGATTGATAAAGGTTTAATTGAGATGTGTGGTCCTTTCGGTTTAACAGCTATTTTTTCATTTTTAAGTCAAAAAATAATTTTAATACAAACTGGTTATATTTATCATTATTCATTATTAATGTTCATTAGTATTATTTTTTTAATAAATATAATGTTTTTTTCTATTATTTATTATTTTAATATTATTATTATTCTATTATTTTTATTTATTTTTTTATTAATTAAATAAAAATAATAAAAATCTATCTTTTAAGATATAATTATATATATATATATTATGACTTTTGAAATAATTTTTTTATACTTTTTCAACTATAGCTTTAACATCAGCTATTTTTGTAATATATTCTACAAATACAATATATTCTGCATTTTTCTTAATATTAGTTTTTACGAATTCAACAGGATTATTATTAATTTCTGAAGTTGAATTTTTATCAATAATGTTAATTATTATCTATGTAGGAGCAATTACAGTTTTATTTTTATTTGTCATTATGATGTTAGACATTAATGTATTGATTGATAAAAAAAAATAAATGATAATTTTGGATATTTACCTATTATTTTTTTAATAAGTTTTATTTTTTTTTAGAAACATTCGTAATGTTTAGTAAAGTATTTACAACGTATTATCATTTAATAAATAATTCATTTTTTAATAAAGAAGTAAATACTTTATTTTTTTATCAAGATAGTATGGCAGGAGCTTTTCATATATTTGTTGATATAAAACCTTTTTAAAAAATTTTATTTATCAATTAGATAATATAACAAATATTGAAACTATTGGACAAATTTTATATAGTTATTATTCTTTTTTTTTTATCAGCTGGTATTATTTTATTAATAGCTTTAATTGGTGCCGTAACACTAACTAAAAAGAAAAAAGAAAAAATTTTAAACAAAAAATTTATAAACAACTTTCAAGAAATTCATTAAAAGCTATTTTTAATGTTTATTCTCATAAAAATATTTAATAATCAAACAATCTTAACTTAATTGGTAGAGTATTAGCCTTCTAAGCTTTAAAATCTTGGTTCAAATCCAAGAGGTTGTATATTATTATAATAATAAAAAAATAATATTCATGAATTTTTTTATTATTATTTTTCGATAAAATATTTGAAGAAAATCTAATAATAGAAAAGAAAAATACTTCACAACAAATTTAAAATAAATTAATAAATTTTTCCTATTTAAAAATAATTATTTTTTCATTTATATATTTTATATCCGTATAATATGGATATAAAAACTTTAGATATATTATTAAATGAATTGTAAAATACAATTAATTGGGATTTATAGAAAGATATTTTAAAAAGTATTCAAAATATGGTAAGTAAAAATTTTATTTAATAAAGTTGTTGTTGTTTGTGACATACGCTTTTATTTAAATAGTTATTAAAAGCTTACACTAATTGTAAGCTTTTTTAAGCCTTACAGCTAAAGCGAAAATACATACTTTAAGTATGTATTTAATAAAAAAATAATAAATTAATTTTCAATTTTTTATAAAGATAATAAATTAATTTTATATATCGAAATATCTCCATATAACTTAAAAAAATTATCATAATAGCTAATCCGATAGCAGATTCTGCTGCAGCTACTGTTAAAATTAATAATGAAAAACTTGTCCTATTATATCATCAATTAAAACTGCAAAATAAATAAAATTTAAATTTATTGATAATAATAATAATTCAATAGACATTAATATAATTATAATATTTTGTCGATTTAAAATTATACCAAATAAACCAAGACAAAATAAAAAATAAGTAAAAATAAAATGATTTAAAATACTCATAATTAAATTAACCAATTAAAAGTTATTAAAATACTTGCAGTATAAAAACCAACTTAATGTAAAAGGTAAAAAACTTTCCAACCTAAACGCATTAATTGATCATAACGATATCTCGGTAAAATAGCTCGAGCTACTATAAATAAAACAACAAAAAACATATTTTAATACTAAACCAAAAGATCCTGGTAAAAAATTTATGAATTTTATACTAAATGGAAAAGGTGCTAACCAACCACCTAAAAATAATATTGTAGTTAAACTACTCATTAATAACATATTTGCATATTCACCTAAAAAAATAAAGCAAAACCCATTGCAGAATATTCTACATTATATCCTGAAACTAATTCAGCTTCAGCTTCAGGTAAATCAAAAGGGTGTCTATTTGTTTCTGCTAAACATGATATAAAAAAATTAAAAAATAGGAAAAAGAGGAAAACAATACCAGATAGTCTTTTGTGCTAAAACAATAGAAATTAAATTTAAAGATTTTGCACAAACAATTACAGATAATATTGAAAAACCTATAGTTAATTCATAAGAAATCATTTGAGCAGTTGATCTTAATGCACCTAAAAAGGAATATTTTGAGTTACTTGACCAACCACCAATAATAATACCATAAACACCTAATGATGAAATGGCTAATAAATATAAAATACCTATATTTAATTCAGTAAAAACATACCAAAACCTAAAGGTATTACTGTCCAACTTAATAAACTTAAAAAAAAGCTAAAATGGGTGCAAATATAAATAAAATTACATCAGCATTACTTGGTAAAACAGTTTCTTTAACAAATAATTTTAAACCATCAGCTAGCGGTTGTAATAATCCAAAAGTACCTACTACATTAGGTCCTCTTCTTCTTTGAATAGAAGCTAATACTTTACGTTCAACTAAAGTAAAATAAGCTACAGCGATTAATAAAGGTAATACTAAAATGAAAAATTTTAAAATTGTGTAAATCATAATTGTTTGGTTTGATTTTTGATGATTTTATTAGAATTAATTAATATTTTTGAATATTGTTCTAATATATTTTTATAATATATATTTTTTATTAAAGAATCTAAGAAATTATTATTAATTTTTAAATTTTTTTATTAAGACTAAAATTATTAATATTTTTTTTTTTTTTAATAAATATGGTAAAATATCTTTAATTTTAAAAACGAATTTAATTTAGATTGATTTTTATTTAAAATATATTTATAAATATTTCTATAAATAATAGAATCTTTACGTTGTTTTGTATTTAAATTCAAAATTTGATTATTTTTTGAATAAAACCTTCTAAATTTATATACATTCCATTTTTTTCTAAAAAGTTAAACCGGGTAAAATTAAATTTGATTTTTGAGCATCTTTTGTAAAATGATGTCCTTGATAAATAATAAAATCATTTTTTTTATTTTTAATTTATTTTGTAAATTAGTATTAAATAAATAATATAAATGTGAATTATTTAAAAATATTTCGTTTTAGAAAAGTAATTTCAAAAAATTAATTAAACTTGTTTTAGTTATAAAAAAATTAATATTTTTATTTAAAAATGTTAAATTTTTTAATTTTAATATTAAATAAAAACCGTTTTTTTGATTAATAATATTTTCGCCAATTATAATTACAGGTTTTCTAGCTTTTTTAAATCTTTACAAAAAAATGTTTCCCTAATATAATTTTAATTAATGTTTTTAAAGTTAAACCTAAATGTTTAATTGGATAAGTAAAATTTTTTTATTACCAATATATGCAATTTTAAAATTCCCTTTTTAAACGATTAATTAAATGAATGTTTAAAATAGAACCTTCTTGACGAATATCACTATTAATTAATAAACAAACATCCGATTCTTCAATAGATTTTAAAGTATTATTAAATAAAAAATTAGAAGTTAAATCAGAATTTATTTTAATATTTTGATTATTAAAATATTTTTCATAAATTATATTAGAAATTCCCATTTTATTAAAATTTTTTTAATAAAAATAACGATTCTAAATCAATTAAATCACCAATAATACTTTGAATTTTTGAACTATCTGTTGTTATTATTTTTTGATTAATAATATTTAATGCTTCTAACCAAGATATTTTTTGAAAATTATTTTCAGCATCTTTTAATAAAGGATATTTTAATCTTTGATATTTTAAACTATCAAAAAAATCTTGTTTTATTTGATATCCATTCTTTATTAATATTAAAATTTGTTTTAGGTAAAATACGTATAATTTTATTATTAAAAATATCAATTTTAATATTAGAACCTATACTATCTAAAATATCAACACCTTCGTTTTTTTAATTCCCAAGAACGTGCTTGAAAACTATAAGGTTTCGATGTTAATGCACCTACAGGACATAAATCTATTAAATTACCTGAAAATTCAGAATTAAAAATTTTAGGATAATAAAAATTAATTTCAGTTTTATTACCACGACCTGTAGTACCTAAATCATCTATACCGCAAATTTCATTTGAAAAACGTACGCAACGAGTACAGTGTATACATCTAGTCATAACAGTTTTAATAAAAGGACCACAATATTTATCTTCTACACCACGTTTTTAAAAAAATCTACTGCGATCTGAACCGAAAATCATTGTTTGATCTTGTAAATCACATTCTGAAGCTTGATCACAAATAGGACAATCTAATGGATGATTTATTAAAAGAAATTCTAAAACACTTTCTCTTGCTTTTGAACTATTGGTGTATTAGTAAATATTCTCATATTAGGCATTAAAGGCATAGCACAAGAAGCTACAGGTTTAGGTGAATTTTCAATTTCAACTAAGCACATTCTACAATTACCGGCAATTTGTAAATTTTCTTGAAAACAAAATTTTGGAATTTCATTTTAACAGTATTACAAGCTTGTAATACTGTTAAATTTTATTTACTTTTAATTTGATATTATTTATATATATATCAATCATTTATTTTATATAATAAACATAATTAAATTTTTAGTTATTTTCACTAAAAGGCTATATTTTTTGAAAATAAATTTTATAAAAAATTTATTTTCAAATTTAGATAAATCTTTACATTATATTAAATAATAATAAAAAAATATATTATTTTAGAAATTATCAAAGAAGGGACTTGAACCCTTAATGCAATTAAGCTTTACATTCTAAGTGTAACGTGTTTACCAATTTCACCACTTTGATAATATATATACCTACTATTGGACTTGAACCAATAACCCTATTATGGGAACAGATTTTAAATCTATCGTGTTTACCAATTTCACCAAGTAGGCTTTATATTTTTAATTTTATGAAAAAAATAAAATAGGAACATATTTCCAATTACATTTATTTGAATTAAAATATAATTTTTTTATTCTTTTAATTACTTTTTTATATCTTTTTATAATTTCCTATTATTTTTCAGATCAATTAATATATTTATTAGTTAATAATTTATTGAACAAAAATATGTTAAAATATTTTATCTTTACTAATATTACAGAAATTTTTATTACTAATATTTTTATATCCACTTTTATATCTATATTTATAACAATTCAATTAGGTATAATATTAATTTGGATTTTTATATCTACAGGTTTATATAGATTTGAAAATTTTATTTTTATAAAATTTTATTTATTATTTGTTATTTTTAATTTTTTATAATTAATTTTATTTTTACAAATATTATTCCATATATTTGGAATTTTTTATTAAATCTTAATTTTAAAAATCTATATATATTAACTATTTATTTTGAACCTAAAATAAATAATTATTTTCATTTTATTTTTTTATCATTTATTTATCTTTTTATTATTTTTTTTTATTTTTTTATTTTTTTTTTTAATATTTAATAAAATTTTAAAAATTCAAATAATTATTAATTTAAGAAAATTTTTTATTTAAAAATTATAATATTAAGTGCTTTAATTACACCTCCAGATTTTATTAATTTTATAATTATTTATTTATTATTTATATGTTTTTTGAAATATTTATATATATTTCAATTTATTTTAATAAATATAATAAATTAATTTAATTTTTTTATAAAATTTAATTTATTTTTATTTAAATTAATGTTTGTATTTAATATAACTTTTGTTTCTTTAAAAATTTTCGAATTTAATTGATAATTTTTATATACTTAATAGATGTTATTTTTAAAGAAGATCCATTTGTTAAAATAATTTTATTTTTATAAGTAAAAAATTTTTTATTTTTATTCATATAATTAGATTTTTGGCTAGATAACATAATGGTAATGTAAAGGACTGCAAATCCTTTAATGACGGTTCAAATCCGTCTCTAGCTTTTTAAAGGATAGAGTGGGATTCGAACCCACGGTATTATTACATACTTCAGTTTTCAAGACTGACACCTTAAACCACTCGATCATCTATCCATTAAGAATTAACGTCGTTTTTTTTTAATCGACAACCATTAAAAGGTTTTGTTGTTTTATCTAAAAGATATTTTACTTTAAAATTTTTTTGTTTTAAATTTTTAATACATTATATCTACCTAAACCGGTTCCATGTAAATATACTTTTAATTTTTTAATTTTTGTAATTGAAAATATTTATTTATTTTATAAACAATTAATTGTACATTATAAGGTGTATTTTTTTAAATTTAGTTTTTTTAAAGATTTTGTTGACCATTGTTTTAATAAATTACCTGTATTAGTCGTTAAACTAATAATTGTATTTTTAAACTAGCAGTAATATGTAGATTAGTTAAAATTAAAGGATTTTTTTATTTAATTTTTTATTTATTTTATATTTATTTCTAAAATTATATTTAAATTTATTTTTATTCATATAAAAATTTTATTTTTTTATTTTTTTTTTGATTTTAAATGGACGTTTATTACGAGAAAAACGTTTTTGAATAAAAATTTTTTTAATTTTTTAGACGTTTTTGCATTAGTATGTGTACGTTGTCCTCTAACAGGTAATCCTATACTTTGTCTAATTCCACGATTACTTTTAATTTCTACTAATTCATTTAATCTTTCATTTTTAGTTTTTTTAAAAGTTGTTCAACTTTTAAATTTTTATTAATATAGTTAATAAGTCGGTTTACGTGGTTGTTTTTAAGTTTATTAAGGGTGATTTGAGGATTAATTCCTATATTTTTACAAATTTTCTTAGATTGATAATCATTAATACCGTATAAAACAGTTAATGAATATAAAATACTTTTGAATCTGAAATTGTTTTATTAAAAATATATAACATAATAGATTTTATCTATATACCATATAAAATGATAGAAAAAAATAAATCCTATTACACCTTCACAACGTCAAACAAATTTATTAAAAAAACTAATTTAACCAGAATTTTTAAAATAAAATCTTTAACTAAAGGTTTTCAACGTGCAAATGGTAAAAATAATCAAGGTAAAATAACTGTAAGACATCGAGGTGGTGGACATAAACGCTTATATAGAAAAATAAATTTTAATCGTTCTAAAAAATTAGAAGGTTACGTAATAAAAATTTTATATGATCCAAATCGTTCTGCAAATATTGCTTATATTAAAAATGATTTAAATTCTTATTTTATTTTAGCACCAGAAGGTTTAGAAATTAATCAATATATTAAAAGTTCACCAGATGCTGAATTAAAAATAGGTAATGCTTTACCTTTACGAAATATACCAATTGGTAGTTTAATTCACAATATAAGTTTATACCCATTATCACGTGGAAAATTAATTAGAAGTGCTGGTACTTCTGCGCAATTAATTCAAAAATAGATAATAAAGTTGCAAGAATACGTTTAAATTCTGGTGAATTAAAATTTATATTATTATCATGTTTTGCTACATTAGGTATTGTATCAAATATTAATTATAAAAAAATTAAATTAGGTAAAGCTGGACGTTCTCGTTGGTTAAATCGAAGACCATCTGTTAGAGGGGTTGCAAAAATCCGGTAGATCATCCACATGGTGGTGGTGAGGGTAAAACAAGTGGTGGAAGACCTTCAGTAACACCATATGGTAAAATTACAAAAGGAAAACCTACACGAAAAAAAAAATAAAAAAATTAATTATTCAATAAATTATGTCTAGAAGTAAATATAAAGGTCCTTTTTTAAAGTTAATTTATTAAAAAAGAAACAATGGATGAAAATAACAAATAAAAATTTAACGATATTACCTGAATATAGTAAACATTCTGTAAGTATTTATAATGGTAAAATTTTTATTAATTTAGAAATAAATGATAAAATGATTGGTTTTAAATTTGGTGAGTTTATTAATACACGAAAAACATATATATAAAAAAAAATAATTTATGGGGCAAAAATTATACCAATTAGTTTAAGATTAAATAAAAAAAAATTGGAATTCAACTTGGATTATTGATAAAGATGAATATTCTAATTTAATACATTTTGATTTAGAAATTAAAAATATTTTGAAAATATTTTTAATTATAAAAATTTGAAATTAATAGATATAAATATAATTAAAATATCAAATAACATTAATATATATATTTATATTCAAAAAATGCAAAAATATTATAAATTATCTAATAATAAAATTATAAATAATTTAAATCAATATTATCCTAATCATAATATTAAATTATTTATTAAAAATATTCATTTTTTGAATTAATTAATTTAAGAAAAATTTAAAAAAATTTTTTTAAAATTCAAAAAAATAATAGAATTAATAAAAGTGTTAAAAAATGATTTATAATTTTAGTTATGCTTTTTATACTAAAAATATTAATATAATAACATTTTATATTAAACAAACTTTAGAAAGAAAAAAACTCATAATAAATTTATCTATAATATAGATAACATGCTTCAAGAATTTTTTAAAATGTTTTCTAATTTTATCGGTTATCGTTTACAATTTAAAGGAAGATTAAATAAATCTAAAAGAAAAAAAATGATTTTTCAAAAGGTAAAATTCCCTTAAATACGTTAGAATATGATATTAAATATCATTTTAATGAATTTAAAACCCCATCAGGTATTTGTAGTATTAAACTTTGGTGTTTTTTTAAACCAATAATATTAAATTCAAAATTTAAAAAAATTAAAATTAAAACAAAAAATAAATTAAATTGAAAAATCTTCATTATGTTATTTCCTAAAAACAAAATTTAAAAAACAATTTAAAGGTAAACTTGTAGGTAAAACAACAAAAGGTAATCAAATAATTTACGGAAAATATGCAATTAAAGTTTTAGAAGAAACCCGTTTAACTTCAAGACAAATAGAAGCTACTCGTAGAATAATTATTAGAAAAATGAAAAGATTAGGATTTTTATGGATTCGAGTTTTTCCTGACACACCTGTAACAGCAAAACCTACAGAAAATCGTATGGGTAAGGGTAAAGGTGCTGTTTCTTTTTGGGTTGCAAAAGTTAAAAAGGGTCAAATTTTATATGAAATTAGTGGTATTTCATTAGAAAATGCTCAAAAAGTTTTAAAGCAGGTTCAAATAAATTACCTGTTAAAACAAAATTTATTTATAAATAATATAATCAGGCTTATAGTTTAATTGGTTAGAGCATACCGCTCATAACGGTACAGTTGTAGGTTCAAATCCTACTAAGCCTATCTATCAATAATTAAATTTATTTAAAATGCAAAAATTAAAAACAAAAATTAATAATTTACTAACTTATAAACCATTTTTAAAAATAATTATTTAAAAAACAAAAATTAAAATTAAAAATATTTTATTTGATAATCAAATTTTATATAATAATTTAAATTTAGAATCTTATGTAATTGAATTTAATAATTATGAAAATATTTATTTACCTTTTACTTTAATTAAAATAGATGAAATTTCAACTATTGCTATGAAATATGAAAATGTTATTTTATTTAATTATGATTTAAATTATAATATTTTATATCAATTTAATAAAATAATGTTTCAGATTCTTTTAAAAAAAAAATATTATTAAAGGTCGATTACTTGGTGGAAATTGGAATAATAAAAAATTTATATTTCAGTTTTAGGTATTCTTTTTGTAATAAAACCTATTAATTTAAATAATGCATTAAATTATAAAAAAGATTTTATTTTAATAAATATAATAAAAAAGGTTTTTATAAAAAAAATTTAATACAACAAGATTAATTAATTGTTATAAATTAAGATATTTAAATTTTAAAATAAATAATAAAAATAAATTTTCAAGAATTTTATATATTCAAGATATTATTCAAAATCGAAAAATTTAAATTAATTTTATAAAAATTAAAAGTTAATTAAAAAGTTTTCTTTATAGAAAAATATATGTTTAAGAAGTAAATAAAAAATAATTAAATTATGCCACAATTCGATCAATTTTCATTTTTTAATCAAGTTTCATGGTTTTTATTTTTTTTTTAATTTTTATTTTTTATTACTTATTTTTTTACCTAAAATTTGTTATAATTTAAAATTTAGAAAAAAATATTATTTGATAATAAAAAAATCAAATTAATTTTGAAAAAATAATATTATTTTTTTTTAATAATTCTTATAAAAATTTTTATTCTAATTTTGAATTATTTATAATAAAAAAATTATCAATTTATAAAAAAATCAATATATTCAAATACAAAAACTCCATTATTTAATATAATATTAAAACAAAAATTAATAATTTTTTAAATCAAAAATTTTTATTTTTTAAAAAGTTTTTATCAATTTTTAATTTTTAAATAAGTGTATAGCTCAGTTGGTAGAGCACCGGACTTTTAATCCGATGGTCTTGGGTTCAAGCCCCAATACACTTATTTATGGGGATATATTTCAATTGGTAGAAAGTATGTTTTGCAAATATAAGGTTATTGGTTCGAATCCGATTATCTCCACATTATATTATTAAAAATTTTATGCAAAAAAAAATAAAAAAATATTAAACAGCGTTATTTATTTAAAAATTTTGAAAAAATAGATTAATTTTAAAAATTCTTTCAAAAAATTTAAATATTGAAAAAGATTTACGATGGAAATTACAACAAAAATGGTTTTTTTTCATCAAAATTCATCAATTACACGTATTAAAAATTTATGTGTTTTAACTGGACGTTCTAAAAGTATTTATCGTTTATTTAAAATTTCACGAGTTCAATTACGTAAATTAGCATCTAAAGGATTTTTACCTGGTGTTTCAAAATATAGTTGGTAAATTTATTATGATTATAACAGACACTCTTTCAAATTTATTTTCAAAAATAAAAAACGGTTATTTAGCAAAAAATCAAAAATAGTACAACAAAAATCAAAACAAAGTATAAATATTTTAAATATATTAGTTAAAGAAGGTTTTATTAAGAGTTATAAAATAAATTCAAAAACCAATTAGATATTTACTTAAAATATAAAAAAATCAAGCAGTTATTACTGAAATAAAACGTTTATCAAAACCTGGAAAACGTTTGTATATAAATAATAAGGATTTATATAAAAAAATGGGATTTTATATTATTTCAACATCTATGGGTATTTTAATAGATTTACAAGCTAAAAAATTAAATATTGGTGGAGAATTGATTTGTAAAATTTTTAAAATTATGATTAAAATATTAAAAAATATTCAAATAAAAATAAAATTTTTTTAAAAGTTTATTAGGAAATATTAATCTTTTTTATAGATAAAACTTTTAATATTCCAAATAATATTAAATTATCGAAAAGAATAATAAAATTTTTTTGAAACAAATTTAGAATTTTATCTTTAACTGTAATTAATAATGTTTTTATTTTTTTAAAAAAATAAATTATTAATTACAATAAATTTAAATAAAAAAAAAAGTATCTTAAATTTATATAATAAATTAATAAAAATAAAAATAAAAGGTGTTTTACAGGGATTTAAATTAACTTTAATTTTTAAGGGTATAGGTTTTAAAGCTTTTATTGAGAATAAAAATTTAATTTTAAAATTAGGATTTAGTCATAATATTTTAATACCTATTCCAACGAATATTAAAATTATTAGTCAATTAAATACTTTAATTTTTAGTAGTAATGATTTTATATTTTTAACACAATTTGTATATTATATTAAAAATTATAAAAACCTGAACCTTATAAAGGGAAAGGTTTATTATTAAAAAATGAAAAAATTTTACAAAAAGAAGGTAAAAGTAAAAATAATTAAATATGATTCAGAAAAATAAAAAAACAAATAATAATATTTTATTAAATTTATTATTTAAATCAAAAAATATGTATGGTGAATCTTTAACATATACAAATAAAGAAATTTTACCTTTTATTTATGGTAGTCGGTATAATTATACAATTATTAATTTAAATGAAGTTTCTTTTTTTTAAAACGTATTTTTAAATTAATAAAATATATGTTAAATACAAATGAAAAATTTTAATAATAGGTAATGCTGCTGAAGTTAAATTTTTATTAACTACATCTTTTAAAAAAAAAATCCAAATATTATTTTTTTAATAAAGAATGGATAAATGGTTTAATTACTAATAAAATTAAAGATACACCTTTTAATAAAATTATTAATTATTTATTTAAAGAAAATGAAATTAAATTGATTTTAATAATTAAAAGTTCAATAAAAGATGAATTTTTAAATCAAGAAATCGGGACTTTAAAAATCCCTACAATATCATTAATAAATACTAGTCAAACTTTACAAAATATAAATTATCCTATTATAACAAATTCAAAAATATTCAATCAATTTATACATTAATGTATTTATTACGTAAAATATTTTAATATTTACTATGAATAAATTAAAACCAAGAAATAAAATATGTTTCCAAAATAATAGAAACATACATAAAAATTTAAAATTATTAAAATTAAAAACAAAAAATGGAATTTATTTAAAAAAAATTAAGATATAAAAAGAAATTAAACCTGAAAAAAGAAAAATTTTTTCAAAAAGATTATTTGAAAAACAACAATTTAGAAATTTTTATGGATGTATTCATGAATATCAATTAAAGAATTTAATAAGAAAATTATCAAAAAAATAATCAAATAAATATTTTTAAAAAATTTGTTATTTTATTAGAAAGTCGTTTAGATATTAATCTTACAAGATTAAAAATAGCTAAAACTATTTTTCAAGCAAAACAATTAATTAATCATAAAAAGTTAAAATAAATAATAAAATAATTAATAAACCTAATTTTTATTACAAAAGGTGATATTATGCATATTATTAAATAATGGTTCAAAAAAAAAAAAATTTTACAAAATTTAAAAATATTCAAAATCACAATATAAAAAAATAAAATTATACATATTTTTCACCTTATAGAAAAAAAAAATATTTATTATTTTTTAGGTATAAAAACCATTAAAACCTCAAATTACTACTTATTTACATAGAAATAAAAAATAAAAAAAAGGTATTTTTTTTAAAAAGCCTACATTTAATTCTATTATTTATCCTTTTCATTTAAATTTAAAATTAATAAATGAATATTTAAAAAAAATAAAAATTAAATTATTTGTATTGTTTAAGTAATATTAAAAATAATAATTAAAGCATTAAGTGGATGCCTTGGCATTAATTTTAAATTTGGGACGTAAAAAATGCGAAAAGTTATATTTAATTATATTTTATTTTGAAATATAAATTTCCTAAAGAAAACTTTTTCTTTGTGAAAATTTAAAAACAGTGAATTGAAATATCTAAGTAACTGTATAAAAATCAAACGAGATTCCGTAAGTAATGACGAATGAAAATGGAAATTAGGTTTATAAAAATAAAAAAAAATTATTTGAAAAATTTTGAAAATTTACTTAAAAGGGTAAAAGTCCTGTAGAATACTAATTATTTTTATTATAGTAAAAAGAGGTATGTGTAATCTTTTTTGAAAATTGGGGGACCACCCTCAAAACCTATAAAGAATTAATGATCGATAGTGAACAAGTACTGTAAAGGAAAGGTGAAAAGAACTTTTGAGTTTGAAATAATTCTGAAACTTAATGTTAATAATCAATTGGAACTTTTTTAAAAAGTAACAGTGTACCTTTTGCATAATGGGCCAGCAAGTTTATTTTTATAGCAAGCTTAACTTAATAAAGTAGGCGTAGATAATTCAAGTTTAAAAGCTAAAATAGTTATAAAAATAAGACCCGAAACCGAGTGATCTAACCATGAACAGATTGAAAAATAGGTAAAACTATTTGGAGGATCGAACTCACATATGTGGCAAAATATGGAGATGATTTGTGGTTAGGAGTGAAAGGCTAATCAAACTCGGAGATAGCTGGTTTTCCGCGAAATCTATTGAAGTAGAGCATTTAAAATCTTTTTTGGGGTAGAGCACTCATTGAGCTAGGGGTGTAAAAACTTACTGAATTCTTGAAACTCCGAATACAAAAAATGTAATTTAAATAGACAGACATTAGGCGCTAAGGTCTATTGTCAAGAGGGAAACAGCCCAGATTGATCGCTAAGGTCTCTAAATAATATTCTAAGTGAGAAAGGAAGTAAAAAATTATGACAACCAGTAGGTAGGCTTGGAAGCAGCCATCCTTTAAAGAAAGCGTAATAGCTCATTGGTCTAGTTTTTGCGCCTAAAATGTATCGAGACTTAAGAAATTTACCGAAGCGGCAAGTTTTATTTTAATAATAAAACGGTAGCGGAACATTCTGTATGTCAATAAAGATATATTGTGAAATA
>JAAVTI010000042.1:0-13306 GCA_011947335.1 Phytophthora constricta | reverse complement strand
TTGACCGTCGACTTCCTTGATGTAGAGGCACGGGTCATAAGCCGACACGTGAAATCCGATGGAACACACGAACTCGTCGAACGTCTCGTTCCACACGCGCGATGCCTGTTTGAGACCGTAGATGGCTTTCAGTAACTCCACGCAGTCGAAATCGCCATCCAGCTCCACGCCTTCCGGAACGACGCAAAACACGAGTTCCTTCATGATGCCGTACAGGAACGCAGTCACCACGTCCAGTTGGTCGACGGGCCAACCAAAATATTTGGCTAGGGCGATTACCATGCGCAGCGTCACGTACTTGATCACAGGCGAGAACGTCTCGGTGTAGTCGATGCCGTACTTCTGCTTGAAGCCCTTGGCCACCAGGCGCGCCTTGTACTTCTCGATTGATCCATCGGCTTTTCGCTTGATCTTGAACACCCACTTCGTACCGATGGCACGCTGACCTGATGGTAGCTTCGCACCGCGGAACACACCACGTAGACGCATCGACTTGAGTTCCGCACGAATGGCTTTGCGCCAGTGCGCTTGGTCGGGTCCGTTGATCGCCTCTTGGAACGTCGATGGCTCCGACAAATCGCTTGCTTCCACGGCGTTGGCACTCGCACGCCAGAATACAGGAGGACTTGAACTGTCTTCATCATCTTTTCTTCTTCGTCACTTGGCCCTGATTCCACTCGCACACTTGAACGGCGTTTTGGTCCGCGCTCGAACGACTCGTTCGGCGCACTTGCTTCTTCCAGACCAGCTCCACGACTCGCTTGACCCATGTTGCGGTTACTGTCGGAGCGGTTCTTGCGTTTCCCGCCTGCTTGAAATCCGTCTGGGCAGGGACAGCATCGCTGATATCCAGGTTGTCGAAATTGAGAACGGCTTCGTCCACATCGTCATCCTGATCCATCGCCGAAACGCCAAAAGTCGACTCGTCGAAGGTGACATCGCGACTGATCACCACCTTCCCCGCCTCGATGTCATAAACTCGGTAGGCCTTCGACACTTCCTCGTAGCCCATGAACACACCGGCGCGAGCCTTCGCGTCCCACTTGAGACGCTTCTCCTTCGGCGTCAGCACATATGCGCGACACCTGAAGATACGCATGTGCTTCACACTCGGCTTCGACTTGTACACGATCTCGAACGGAGTCTTGGCCTCGATCTTGGGTGACGGCAGGCGATTCTTGACGTAAATGGCAGTCATCGCCTCAGCCCAGAAACACTTGTCCAGCTTCGCGTGGTGCAGCATGCTGCGACCGATCGTGACGATGGTACGGATCGCGCGCTCTGCCGTGCCGTTTGTCTGGTGAGCGTACGGAACAGTGGTTTGCTGCTCAATACCTTGGTCTTCGAAGAACGACTTGGGCGAGTTGGTCGCGAACTCACGGGCTCCGTCGTGACGCACAAACTTGATTTGTTTGCCGAACTGCGTCTGCACCTTGCTGATGAAGCTCTTGATGCAGTCCTCGCTCTCCGACTTGGCACTCAGGCAGAAACCCTTCATGCATCCGCTGGCCTCGTCCACGATCAGGAGCAGATACTTGCTGCCACCCAGCGAGTCTTCTTCCATCGGGCCACAGATGTCAAAGTGAATCAGCTCGAACACGTCGTAGTGGCGCTTGTCGCGGTTGCTTGGGAACGGCTTCTGGACCATTTTGCCTTGCTGACACCCGCGACATGCTCGGTCCCGTCGACTTCGTCGGCATCTTGGCGTCCTTGATCATGCCGTTGTTCACCATCTTGCGCAGCACGTCGATGGGAGCATGACCCAAACGCGCATGAAGGTCAACTTGTCCCGAAGTTGTCGCCGCGTTTGCCATCCGCAGTGGCGTCCGAAGCCAGTACAGACCGTCGACAAGATCCGCCGTTGCCACGACCTTGTTCGATCCTTTGCGCGCAATGAGCATGCTGGCGCCGTCGAACACCACTTGAAACGCTCCACTCTTGTTAATCTGCGGCACCGACAGCAGATTCTTGTTCATACTCGGCACGTACAGCGCGTTCTGGATCTCGATCTCGCGCTCGTCGCCGTTGGGCAGGACCACCCGTTCCATGATAGTCCCCACACCCTTGATTGCAGCCTTGTTGCCGTCAGCCACCGACAGTTCGCCCTCGTCCCGTTCATCGATTTCAGCGAACTTGGCCTTGTTGTTGCAGATGTGGTGCGTCGCTCCACTGTCGATCGCATACATGCCGGACATACCCTTGCCCGTCGATATTCCACACTCTAACGAAACCGCAAACGCCACTCGGTCGTAGTCGTCCACGTCGTTCCTCCAGTTGATGTTGTTGGCCCCGCGTCCACGGTTGTAGCCACCGCCGCGTCGAGCTCCTCGATTCTCATCCTTCTGCTTGGTCCAGCACCGTTCAATCGTGTGCCCCAATTTCCCGCAGTACGCACACTGGCGAGACTCTCGCTCGGCACTGAACGCCTTCGCAGCGTCTTCAGTCTTCACCGTAGCCGTCTTCTCGCCCTGTCGCTTGATGTGCTCATTCGTCAGCACCTTCACAACGTCTTGCGACCGCAGCTCCGCGTTGCTCATCTCCAGGTTTAGCACGACATTCTCGTAGCTCTTGGGAGACTGCGTAGCAAGCAGATCGCCACGTCTTCATCCTCCATCTTGGCGCCGATGCTGCTGAGCTTGGCGCTGATGTTGAGGACCTCGTTGCAGTGATGCAAGACATTGCCGCCTTCCTCCATCTCCATGCTGAAGAGCTGGCGCTTCAGGTAGATGCGTCCAGCCTTCTGCGACCCGCCGTAGAGCGTCTTCAATCGCGCCCACGCGACCCACGCTTCTTCACAGTCGTCAACCACGTGATGGTAGTCCGCATTCATGTGGAGTAACATCAGTCCAAACGCGATGTTGCTCGCCTTGACGTACTCATCCTTGATCCGCGAGTCCGCGAACGTTGGCGTTGTCTCCCGGTTCACGACATGCCACACCGACTTGGTCAGAAACACGCCACGCATGTAGCGGTTCCACGTCGCGTAGTTGTCGCCGTTGAACTTGTCGATGGAGACCTTGGTCGAGGCGTCTTGAGTAGAGGACATGGTGCTTGGGCTCATAACCTGTTAAAGGTCACAGATCTTGGAGGACGAAGCGGAGGGAGGCTTGAGGCTCTGGAGTCGACCGGAGCGAAGACACTTGACCACTTGGGGTTTGAAGGAGAATTGGAAAGTGATTGATTCGGTCCTTAGTTCGCAAAGTGCTTGCTACCTCTAAGCCTACTAGATATTCTACTGGATACACTCTACTGGATTCCTGAGTTGCTCCAGCCAATCACAGAGCGCCACGCATCTTGCCCATCTTGTACCCAGTATCCTGTCGCAAGTATCCAGCGTGGCGTAAACATCGATGACGCAAACATGTAGCGTAAACATACAGAATGATTGAGCAGGCGGTGAGTGTTGGTCATTGGCACAACCGGTACTCGTACCAGTATACCGGTACCCCACGAGTACCATAACTCAGGTACCGCAATACGCCCCCTCAATGCGAACACTCTGTCACGCCGAGAGCCTGAGTCAGTTCCTTGTGGCGTGGCCCCGGCATCGCCTTTGTCATGATATCCGCCAGCATCGTCGCAGTTTCGCAGTACTCCACCGTCACTTCACCGCGTTTTACTTCATCGCGGATGTGGTGGTACTTGATGTCGATGTGTTTGGCGCGACCGTGGTTCACGGGGTTCTTCGTCATCTTGATGCATGACTGGTTGTCCTCGAAAATCTTGAGCTCCGGGCACGCTTCTCCAGCAACCGTGAGCATTTCACACACCAATCGGTGCACCCACTTGCCTTCTTGGATGGCCAGGCTCAGCGCGATGATGTACTCCGCTTCACTCGTTGATAGCGACACGCTCGACTGCTTCTTGCTTCCCCAACTGATGGGAGCACCTGTTAGCAGGAACACGTAGCCCGAAGTCGACTTGCGATCCGCGAGATCGCCGGCCCAGTCTGCGTCAGAGTATCCACGAAAGTCCACGCTGTCACCAGGCTTGAAGCAGATGCCGTGTGACTTGGTTCCCTGCAGATAGCGAAATATTCACGGCCATCCAGTGCTCCTCCTGCGGATTCTCCATAAAGCGTGACACGTAGCCCACAGCATATGCAATGTCCGGGCGAGTCGCAGTCATGAGATGCATGAGCGCACCCACAGCTTCACGAAATGGCGCGTTCAGCTTGATCGCCAAGTCGCTCGCAACCAGTCGTGAGCTCAAATCCACGGGAGACACCACAGCCTTGCACTCGTCCATACCGAAACGCTTCAGGATGTCATCCACATACCGCCGCTGGCACATCGTCACGCTGCCGTTCGGGCCGTCTACCAACTCGATGCCTAGAATGAAGGCACACTTGCCGCTGTCGGTCATCTCGAAGCGAGTCTTCAGCTCGCGCTTGGTCTGCCGATGAGCTCAGCCGAACTCCCGGTAATCAGTACGTCGTCCACGTACACGAGCAGCAGCACGCAATGACCGTCGACTTCCTTGATGTAGAGGCACGGGTCATAAGCCGACACGTGAAATCCGATGGAACACACGAACTCGTCGAACGTCTCGTTCCACACGCGCGATGCCTGTTTGAGACCGTAGATGGCTTTCAGTAACTCCACGCAGTCGAAATCGCCATCCAGCTCCACGCCTTCCGGAACGACGCAAAACACGAGTTCCTTCATGATGCCGTACAGGAACGCAGTCACCACGTCCAGTTGGTCGACGGGCCAACCAAAGTATTTGGCTAGGGCGATCACCATGCGCAGCGTCACGTACTTGATCACAGGCGAGAACGTCTCGGTGTAGTCGATGCCGTACTTCTGCTTCTTCTTGTACTTCTCGATTGATCCAGATCTTGCTGTTGTCAAGGAGACGCCTCGAGCAGCTGCGGTATACCGGTAGGGTACCGGTATGACCTTCACTCAGTGGCACTGCAATCACTCTGGCGATTACGGGACGAAGATTACTTCCCACTGATTACGCCATAAATGATTACGCTGCACGTGGGTACAAGATTGTGGGTACAAGATGGGCATCGACGTGGCGCTCTGCGATTGGCTGAAATAACTCAGTGTACCCAGCAGGAAATCCAGTAGGCTTAGAGGTAGCAAGGAGTTTGTGAACTAAGGACCTAAATCAATCACTTTGCATTTTGCCAACAACGACCCAAGCCTTTAGGTTATGAGCCCAAGCTCTTACCTTCCCTGCCCAAGACCCCGACTACGCCTTCGCCATGGACGCCACGCCGCCTTCCGCCTTCCGCATCAACAAGTTCGACGGAGCTAACTTCCACACGTGGAAGTTCAAGATGCAGATGGTGCTGGAAGAGCGCGAGCTGTGGGAAGTCACGTGCGGGGAGATCAAGCTGGAGAACTGCCAGACGGCGACCGATCAAGCGCTCTTCCGGAAGAAGTCGCGCAAGGCGCTGGCGATCATCTGTCTTGCGATGGAGGACTCGCAGCTGCCGCTGGTGCGGTCGGCCAAGGACGCGCATGATGCATGGTCAAGACTGGAAGGACACTTCGAGAAGAAGAGCCTGGCGAACAAGCTCTTCCTTCGTCGTCGATTCTTCACGCTCATGATGGAGGAAGGTGATGATGTGCTGCAACACATCAACAAGCTCAAGACTCTGGCGGAACAGCTCGACGCGGTCGGCGCTCCAGTCAGCGAGGACGACTTGGTGATCACGCTTCTCGGGAGCCTGAGCGAGTCGTACCAGTTCCTGATCACGGCGTTGGAATCAAGATCCGACACGCTGACGTGGGAGCTGGTGACGTCTCGGCTGCTACATGAAGACATGAAGCGCAAGGAGCAGGGTGGCGATGGAGATGGCGCCGCGCCTGGTCAGGCGTTCATGATGAGGGACAACAAGCGCAAGGGCCGACCGTCGAAGAAGAGCGGTGCGTGCCACAACTGCGGCAAATATGGACACTGGATCGCGGAGTGCCCTCGCGGATCCAGGACAACATGGAGCGGCAGCGCTCGCAGCGTGCCAACGTCGCGCATGAGGACGACTCTGGCGACTATCTCTTCTTCGTAGACGGCGATGGCGATATGGCCATGGCGGCGTTGGCGAATGGTGCATGGCTGGTCGACTCGGGTGCGACGCAACACATGGCGCACTCGAAGAAGTTCATGAGAAACTACAAGGCTTTCACTCCGGTCGACGTGCGTCTCGCAGACGACGGTGTGGTTCAGGCGATCGGCAGCGGCGACATCGTCATGGAAATGAAGACGCCTCGCGGCACCAAGAAGGGTGTGCTCACGAACGTGTGGCACATTCCCAAGCTAACGCGCAATCTCTTCTCGATCGGGCGTTTCACCAAGGACGTCGGATCGGTGACCTTCGACAGCGACGGATGCTTCATCGAGCTGAAGGGAATGAAGTGCACGATCGGCGCACGTGAGGGCAAGCTGTTCAAGTTGTGCATGACGCCCGTGCGCCTGAACGAAGCGAATTCGGCGATCCCGAACGGGAGCCAAGGGGACATCAAGTCGTACCTCTGGCACCTTCGACTCGGCCACATTGGTCACGCTGGACTCGACGCCATCGTCAAGAAGAAAATCGGCGTCGGCATTGACCTCGGGTCGGCGAGCAAGTGGGAGATGTGCGACGGATGTGCGCTCGGCAAGCAGACGCGAGTGCCGTTCCAGTCGACATCACCCAGCGTGCCAAAGAACTGCTGGAGGTTGTGCACAGTGACGTGCGGGCCCATGAGCACCCCGACGTTCGGGGTATGCGCTACTTCGTCACCTTTATTGACGACAAGTCGCGCTACTGCGTGGTGTACCTGGTGAGGAACAAATGGGAGGTGGTCGACAAGTTCGCGCACTTCGTGGCGTTTGCGGAGACGCAAACCGGCAAGCGCGTCAAGGAGCTTCGCAGTGACAACGGCGGTGAGTACAAGTCCGACAAGATGGCCAAGCTCTGCAGCAAGCGTGGCATCGTGCAGAAGTTCACGCCGCCATACACACCGCAGCTCAACGGAATCGCGGAGCGCATGAACCGGACGCTAGTGGAATGCGCTCGGTGCATGCTGGAGCACGCGAAGCTGTCCAAGGCATACTGGGGGAAGCAGTCGTGACGGCCATGTTTCTGCAGCAACCGCTGTCCGACACGCGTCCTGGACAACGATAAGTCTCCCTACGAGCTGTGGGCCGCCAAGAAGCCATTGCTGGCCAACCTCAAGGTGTTCGGTTGCCACGCATACGTGCATGTGGCGAAGGAGAAGCGGACCAAGCTGGATGCGCGGTCAGTGCGGTGCAGGTTCCTGGGGTACTCGGACCACGAGAAAGCGTATCGGTTCGAGGAGATCGAGAGTGGTCGCGTGCTGGTGAGCCGCGATGCACAGTTCATGGAAGATGTTTTCGACGGTGGAAGACGTGACTACAATCCAAAGGAGGCGCTGGTGAGCCTTCAAGATGCGGAAGAATACACCACGGATGAAGATGAACAGTCAATATCGAACGACGAAAATGAAGAGGCTGCGCGGGATGATGATTTTGAGCCCGGCAGCAAGAGACACCCGCGGACGCAGTCGCTGGAGGAAGCGGTAGAGACCCCGAGTGCCAAGCGATACGCGTCAGAGAATCGACGCCAAGGACTGGATGAGATGTCTGCCATGGCTCGGGACAACGACAATAGCTTTGAGGCGGTGTACGTCGTGGATTCAGTGGGAGAAATGCCGACCACGTTCAAGTCGGCGATGGAATCCAGCGACGCACGCAAGTGGAAGGAGGCCTGCGACTCGGAGTACGACTCGCTGTGCAAGAACGACACATGGGACGTGGTGCCGCTGCCCAAGGACGCAAGGCAATCGGCTGTCGATGGGTCTTCCGCGTAAAGGAGAACCAAGCCGGCGAGATCGAGCGATACAAGGCGCGCCTGGTGGCCAAGGGCTTCTCGCAGAAGCACGGCATCGACTACGATGAGACCTTCGCGCCCGTGGCCAAGTTCACGTCCATCCGGATCGTGCTAGCGATAGCTGCCAAGTACGGGCTCAAGCTGCACCAGATGGACGTCAAGACGGCCTTTCTCAATGGCGTCCTGGATGAAGACATCTACATGCAGCAGCCGGACGGATACGCAGACGAGGGGCACCCGGATCATGTGTGCAAGCTCAAGCGCGCGCTGTACGGTCTCAAGCAGTCGCCGCGCATGTGGAACCACACCATCGACGACTTCATGCTCAAGCTGGACTTCGACAAGTGCGAGACCGACCACTGCGTCTACGTCAAGCGCAACGGTGACAGCATGGTGCTCGTGGTGCTATACGTAGACGACCTGGTGATTGCGAGCAGCGATGACGACATGCTCAAGGCGACCAAGAGCGCACTGAGCAAGCGGTTCGAGATGACGGATCTAGGCGAACTGAGCTACTTTCTCGGAATGGAGATCAAGCAAGACGTCAAGGCTGGCGAGGTGACCATGCGGCAGACCAAGTTTGCGCGGAGCATCCTGAGCAAATTCAGCATGGAGAACAGCAAGCCCGTGAAGACGCCGCAGGACCCTGGACTCAAGTTGACCAAAGCTATGTGCGACGGCGGGTGCAAGCATGACGACACCATGGCAGGCGTGCCTTACCGGAACGCTGTGGGCTGCCTCATGTATTTGATGGTGGGCACCCGACCGGATCTGGCTGCGGCAGTGGGCACGCTGAGTCAGTTCGCTGCAGACCCGTGCCCCACGCACTGGCAAGCACTCAAGCGCGTCCTCCGCTATATCCAAGGCACGGCGACGCACGGCATCGAGTTTCGCACCAAGGACCAAGACGGCGTCTGCGGCTACTCGGATGCGGACTGGGCGGGCGATGTGGAGTCGCGCCGCAGCACGAGCGGATACGCGTTCATGATGAGCGGTGGATGCGTGAGCTGGCGCAGCAAGAAGCAGAGGACAGTGGCGCTATCATCGACGGAAGCCGAGTACATGGCACTATCGGAGGCAACACAGGAGGCGGTGTGGCTCAAGGCGTTTCTGTGCGAGATAGGCGAAGCCACAGAGGGCAAGGCGATCAAGATCTACGAAGACAACCAAGGATCCATCGCGCTGGCCAAGAACCCCGAGTTTCACAAGCGCACCAAGCACATCGACATTCGCTACCACTTCGTGCGCGAGAAGGTCGAGGACGAAGAAGTGGTGCTCGAGTATTGCCCGACGCAAGACATGCTGGCGGACCTGATGACCAAGCCCATTCCAGCGGCGCAGTTCGATTTTCTCCGGAGCAAGCTCGGCATCGAAGCGCCAAAGGCTGTCGAGTCGAGTGGGAGTGTTGTCAAGGAGACGCCTCGAGCAGCTGCGGTATACCGGTAGGGTACCGGTATGACCTTCACTCAGTGGCACTGCAATCACTCTGGCGATTACGGGACGAAGATTACTTCCCACTGATTACGCCATAAATGATTACGCTGCACGTGGGTACAAGATTGTGGGTACAAGATGGGCATCGACGTGGCGCTCTGCGATTGGCTGAAATAACTCAGTGTACCCAGCAGGAAATCCAGTAGGCTTAGAGGTAGCAAGGAGTTTGTGAACTAAGGACCCAAATCAATCACTTTGCATTTTGCCAACAACGACCCAAGCCTTTACTTTGTACCGATAGCACGCTGACCCGATGGTAGCTTCGCACCGCGGAACACACCACGTAGACGCATTGACTTGAGTTCCGCACGAATGGCTTTGCGCCAGTGCGCTTGGTCGGGTCCGTTGATCGCCTCTTGGAACGTCGATGGCTCCGACAAATCGCTTGCTTCCACGGCGTTGGCACTCGCACGCCAGAATACAGGAGGACTTGAACTGTCTTCATCATCTTTTTCTTCTTCGTCACTTGGCCCTGATTCCACTCGCACACTTGAACGGCGTTTTGGTCCGCGCTCGAACGACTCGTTCGGCGCACTTGCTTCTTCCAGACCAGCTCCACGACTCGCTTGACCCATGTTGCGGTTACTGTCGGAGCGGTTCTTGCGTTTCCCCGCCTGCTTGAAATCCGTCTGGGCAGGGACAGCATCGCTGATATCCAGGTTGTCGAAATTGAGAACGGCTTCGTCCACATCGTCATCCTGATCCATCGCCGAAACGCCAAAAGTCGACTCGTCGAAGGTGACATCGCGACTGATCACCACCTTCCCCGCCTCGATGTCATAAACTCGGTAGGCCTTCGACACTTCCTCGTAGCCCATGAACACACCGGCGCGAGCCTTCGCATCCCACTTGAGTCGCTTCTCCTTCGGCGTCAGCACATATGCGCGACACCCGAAGATACGCATGTGCTTCACACTCGGCTTCGACTTGTACACGATCTCGAACGGAGTCTTGGCCTCGATCTTGGGTGACGGCAGGCGATTCTTGACGTAAATGGCAGTCATCGCCGCCTCAGCCCAGAAACACTTGTCCAGCTTCGCGTGGTGCAGCATGCTGCGACCGATCGTGACGATGGTACGGATCGCGCGCTCTGCCGTGCCGTTTGTCTGGTGAGCGTACGGAACAGTGGTTTGCTGCTCAATACCTTGGTCTTCGAAGAACGCCTTGAGCGAGTTGGTCGCGAACTCACGGGCTCCGTCGTGACGCACAAACTTGATTTGTTTGCCGAACTGCGTCTGCACCTTGCTGATGAAGCTCTTGATGCAGTCCTCGCTCTCCGACTTGGCACTCAGGCAGAAACCCTTCATGCATCCGCTGGCCTCGTCCACGATCAGGAGCAGATACTTGCTGCCACCTAGCGAGTCTTCTTCCATCGGGCCACAGATGTCAAAGTGAATCAGCTCGAACACGTCGTAGTGGCGCTTGTCGCGGTTGCTTGGGAACGGCTTCTGGACCATTTTGCCTTGCTGACACCCGCGACACATGCTCGGTCCCGTCGACTTCGTCGGCATCTTGGCGTCCTTGATCATGCCGTTGTTCACCATCTTGCGCAGCACGTCGATGGGAGCATGACCCAAACGCGCATGAAGGTCAACTTGTCCCGAAGTTGTCGCCGCGTTTGCCATCCGCAGTGGCGTCCGAAGCCAGTACAGACCGTCGACAAGATCCGCCGTTGCCACGACCTTGTTCGATCCTTTGCGCGCAATGAGCATGCTGGCGCCGTCGAACACCACTTGAAACGCTCCACTCTTGTTAATCTGCGGCACCGACAGCAGATTCTTGTTCATACTCGGCACGTACAGCGCGTTCTGGATCTCGATCTCGCGCTCGTCGCCGTTGGGCAGGACCACCCGTTCCATGATAGTCCCCACACCCTTGATTGCAGCCTTGTTGCCGTCAGCCACCGACAGTTCGCCCTCGTCCCGTTCATCGATTTCAGCGAACTTGGCCTTGTTGTTGCAGATGTGGTGCGTCGCTCCACTGTCGATCGCCCACATGCCGGACATACCCTTGCCCGTCGATATTCCACACTCTAACGAAACCGCAAACGCCACTCGGTCGTAGTCGTCCACGTCGTTCCTCCAGTTGATGTTGTTGGCCCCGCGTCCACGGTTGTAGCCACCGCCGCGTCGAGCTCCTCGATTCTCATCCTTCTGCTTGGTCCAGCACCGTTCAATCGTGTGCCCCAATTTCCCGCAGTACGCACACTGGCGAGACTCTCGCTCGGCACTGAACGCCTTCGCAGCGTCTTCAGTCTTCACCGTAGCCGTCTTCTCGCCCTGTCGCTTGATGTGCTCATTCGTCAGCACCTTCACAACGTCTTGCGACCGCAGCTCCGCGTTGCTCATCTCCAGGTTTAGCACGACATTCTCGTAGCTCTTGGGGAGACTGCGTAGCAAGCAGATCGCCACGTCTTCATCCTCCATCTTGGCGCCGATGCTGCTGAGCTTGGCGCTGATGTTGAGGACCTCGTTGCAGTGATGCAAGACATTGCCGCCTTCCTCCATCTCCATGCTGAAGAGCTGGCGCTTCAGGTAGATGCGTCCAGCCTTCTGCGACCCGCCGTAGAGCGTCTTCAATCGCGCCCACGCGACCCACGCTTCTTCACAGTCGTCAACCACGTGATGGTAGTCCGCATTCATGTGGAGTAACATCAGTCCAAACGCGATGTTGCTCGCCTTGACGTACTCATCCTTGATCCGCGAGTCCGCGAACGTTGGCGTTGTCTCCCGGTTCACGACATGCCACACCGACTTGGTCAGAAACACGCCACGCATGTAGCGGTTCCACGTCGCGTAGTTGTCGCCGTTGAACTTGTCGATGGAGACCTTGGTCGAGGCGTCTTGAGTAGAGGACATGGTGCTTGGGCTCATAACCTGTTAAAGGTCACAGATCTTGGAGGACGAAGCGGAGGGAGGCTTGAGGCTCTGGAGTCGACCGGAGCGAAGACACTTGACCACTTGGGGTTTGAAGGAATTGAAAAGTGATTGATTCGGTCCTTAGTTCGCAAAGTGCTTGCTACCTCTAAGCCTACTAGATATTCTACTGGATACACTCTACTGGATTCCTGAGTTGCTCCAGCCAATCACAGAGCGCCACGCATCTTGCCCATCTTGTACCCAGTATCCTGTCGCAAGTATCCAGCGTGGCGTAAACATCGATGACGCAAACATGTAGCGTAAACATACAGAATGATTGAGCAGGCGGTGAGTGTTGGTCATTGGCACAACCGGTACTCGTACCAGTATACTGGTACCCCACGAGTACCATAACTCAGGTACCGCAATAATGAGCAACGCGGAGCTGCGGTCGCAAGACGTTGTGAAGGTGCTGACGAATGAGCACATCAAGCGACAGGGCGAGAAGACGGCTATGGTGAAGACTGAAGACGCTGCGAAGGCGTTCAGTGCCGAGCGAGAGTCTCGCCAGTGTGCGTACTGCGGGAAATTGGGGCACACGATTGAACGGTGCTGGACCAAGCAGAAGGATGAGAATCGAGGAGCTCGACGCGGCGGTGGCTACAACCGTGGACGCGGGCCAACAACATCAACTGGAGGAACGACGTGAACGACTATGACCGAGTGGTGTTTGCGGTTTCGTTAGAGTGTGGAATATCGACGGGCAAGGGTATGTCCGGCATGTGGGCGATCGACAGTGGAGCGACGCACCACATCTGCAACACAAGGCCAAGTTCGCTGAAATCGATGAACGGGACGAGGGCGAACTGTCGGTGGCTGACGGCAACAAGGCTGCAATCAAGGGTGTGGGGACTATCATGGAACGGGTGGTCCTGCCCAACGGCGACGAGCGCGAGATCGAGATCCAGAACGCGCTGTACGTGCCGAGTATGAACAAGAATCTGCTGTCGGTGCCGCAGCAGATTAACAAGAGCGTGGAGCTTGGCTTCTTCTGGGTGGTGCCGACGGCGCTACATGCTCATTGCGCGCAAAGGGATCGAACAAG
>JAAVTI010000429.1:0-19328 GCA_011947335.1 Phytophthora constricta | reverse complement strand
AAAGTCACACGGCATCTGCTTCAAGCCTGGTGACAGCGTGGACTTTCGTGGATACTCTGACGCAGACTGGGCCGGCGATCTCGCGGATCGCAAGTCGACTTCGGGCTACGTGTTCCTGCTAACAGGTGCTCCCATCAGTTGGGGAAGCAAGAAGCAGTCGAGCGTGTCGCTATCAACGAGTGAAGCGGAGTACATCGCGCTGAGCCTGGCCATCCAAGAAGGCAAGTGGGTGCACCGATTGGTGTGTGAAATGCTCACGGTTGCTGGAGAAGCGTGCCCGGAGCTCAAGATTTTCGAGGACAACCAGTCATGCATCAAGATGACGAAGAACCCCGTGAACCACGGTCGCGCCAAGCACATCGACATCAAGTACCACCACATCCGCGATGAAGTAAACGCGGTGAAGTGACGGTGGAGTACTGCGAAACTGCGACGATGCTGGCGGATATCATGACAAAGGCGATGCCGGGGCCACGCCACAAGGAACTGACTCAGGCTCTCGGCGTGACAGAGTGTTCGCATTGAGGGGGCGTATTGCGGTACCTGAGTTATGGTACTCGTGGGGTACCGGTATACTGGTACGAGTACCGGTTGTGCCAATGACCAACACTCACCGCCTGCTCAATCATTCTGTATGTTTACGCTACATGTTTGCGTCATCGATGTTTACGCCACGCTGGATACTTGCGACAGGATACTGGGTACAAGATGGGCAAGATGCGTGGCGCTCTGTGATTGGCTGGAGCAACTCAGGAATCCAGTAGAGTGTATCCAGTAGAATATCTAGTAGGCTTAGAGGTAGCAAGCACTTTGCGAACTAAGGACCGAATCAATCACTTTCCAATTCTCCTTCAAACCCCAAGTGGTCAAGTGTCTTCGCTCCGGTCGACTCCAGAGCCTCAAGCCTCCCTCCGCTTCGTCCTCCAAGATCTGTGACCTTTAACAGGTTATGAGCCCAAGCACCATGTCCTCTACTCAAGACGCCTCGACCAAGGTCTCCATCGACAAGTTCAACGGCGACAACTACGCGACGTGGAACCGCTACATGCGTGGCGTGTTTCTGACCAAGTCGGTGTGGCATGTCGTGAACCGGGAGACAACGCCAACGTTCGCGGACTCGCGGATCAAGGATGAGTACGTCAAGGCGAGCAACATCGCGTTTGGACTGATGTTACTCCACATGAATGCGGACTACCATCACGTGGTTGACGACTGTGAAGAAGCGTGGGTCGCGTGGGCGCGATTGAAGACGCTCTACGGCGGGTCGCAGAAGGCTGGACGCATCTACCTGAAGCGCCAGCTCTTCAGCATGGAGATGGAGGAAGGCGGCAATGTCTTGCATCACTGCAACGAGGTCCTCAACATCAGCGCCAAGCTCAGCAGCATCGGCGCCAAGATGGAGGATGAAGACGTGGCGATCTGCTTGCTACGCAGTCTCCCCAAGAGCTACGAGAATGTCGTGCTAAACCTGGAGATGAGCAACGCGGAGCTGCGGTCGCAAGACGTTGTGAAGGTGCTGACGAATGAGCACATCAAGCGACAGGGCGAGAAGACGGCTACGGTGAAGACTGAAGACGCTGCGAAGGCGTTCAGTGCCGAGCGAGAGTCTCGCCAGTGTGCGTACTGCGGGAAATTGGGGCACACGATTGAACGGTGCTGGACCAAGCAGAAGGATGAGAATCGAGGAGCTCGACGCGGCGGTGGCTACAACCGTGGACGCGGGGCCAACAACATCAACTGGAGGAACGACGTGGACGACTACGACCGAGTGGCGTTTGCGGTTTCGTTAGAGTGTGGAATATCGACGGGCAAGGGTATGTCCGGCATGTGGGCGATCGACAGTGGAGCGACGCACCACATCTGCAACAACAAGGCCAAGTTCGCTGAAATCGATGAACGGGACGAGGGCGAACTGTCGGTGGCTGACGGCAACAAGGCTGCAATCAAGGGTGTGGGGACTATCATGGAACGGGTGGTCCTGCCCAACGGCGACGAGCGCGAGATCGAGATCCAGAACGCGCTGTACGTGCCGAGTATGAACAAGAATCTGCTGTCGGTGCCGCAGATTAACAAGAGTGGAGCGTTTCAAGTGGTGTTCGACGGCGCCAGCATGCTCATTGCGCGCAAAGGATCGAACAAGGTCGTGGCAACGGCGGATCTTGTCGACGGTCTGTACTGGCTTCGGACGCCACTGCGGATGGCAAACGCGGCGACAACTTCGGGACAAGTTGACCTTCATGCGCGTTTGGGTCATGCTCCCATCGACGTGCTGCGCAAGATGGTGAACAACGGCATGATCAAGGACGCCAAGATGCCGACGAAGTCGACGGGACCGAGCATGTGTCGCGGGTGTCAGCAAGGCAAAATGGTCCAGAAGCCGTTCCCAAGCAACCGCGACAAGCGCCACTACGACGTGTTCGAGCTGATTCACTTTGACATCTGTGGCCCGATGGAAGAAGACTCGCTGGGTGGCAGCAAGTATCTGCTCCTGATCGTGGACGAGGCCAGCGGATGCATGAAGGGTTTCTGCCTGAGTGCCAAGTCGGAGAGCGAGGACTGCATCAAGAGCTTCATCAGCAAGGTGCAGACGCAGTTCGGCAAACAAATCAAGTTTGTGCGTCACGACGGAGCCCGTGAGTTTGCGACCAACTCGCTCAAGGCGTTCTTCGAAGACCAAGGTATTGAGCAGCAAACCACTGTTCCGTACGCTCACCAGACAAACGGCACGGCAGAGCGCGCGATCCGTACCATCGTCACGATCGGTCGCAGCATGCTGCACCACGCGAAGCTGGACAAGTGTTTCTGGGCTGAGGCGGCGATGACTGCCATTTACGTCAAGAATCGCCTGCCGTCACCCAAGATCGAGGCCAAGACTCCGTTCGAGATCGTGTACAAGTCCAAGCCGAGTGTGAAGCACATGCGTATCTTCGGGTGTCGCGCATATGTGCTGACGCCGAAGGAGAAGCGACTCAAGTGGGACGCGAAGGCTCGCGCCGGTGTGTTCATGGGCTACGAGGAAGTGTCGAAGGCCTACCGAGTTTATGACATCGAGGCGGGGAAGGTGGTGATCAGTCGCGATGTCACCTTCGACGAGTCGACTTTTGGCGTTTCGGCGATGGATCAGGATGACGATGTGGACGAAGCCGTTCTCAATTTCGACAACCTGGATATCAGCGATGCTGTCCCTGCCCAGACGGATTTCAAGCAGGCGGGGAAACGCAAGAACCGCTCCGACAGTAACCGCAACATGGGTCGAAGCGAGTCGTGGAGCTGGTCTGAAGAAGCAAGTGCGCCGAACGAGTCGTTCGAGCGCGGACCAAAACGCCGTTCAAGTGTGCGAGTGGAATCAGGGCCAAGTGACGAAGAAGAAAAAGATGATGAAGACAGTTCAAGTCCTCCTGTATTCTGGCGTGCGAGTGCCAACGCCGTGGAAGCAAGCGATTTGTCGGAGCCATCGACGTTCCAAGAGGCGATCAACGGACCCGACCAAGCGCACTGGCGCAAAGCCATTCGTGCGGAACTCAAGTCGATGCGTCTACGTGGTGTGTTCCGCGGTGCGAAGCTACCATCAGGTCAGCGTGCCATCGGTACGAAGTGGGTGTTCAAGATCAAGCGAAAAGCCGATGGATCAATCGAGAAGTACAAGGCGCGCCTGGTGGCCAAGGGCTTCAAGCAGAAGTACGGCATCGACTACACCGAGACGTTCTCGCCTGTGATCAAGTACGTGACGCTGCGCATGGTGATCGCCCTAGCCAAATACTTTGGTTGGCCCGTCGACCAACTGGACGTGGTGACTGCGTTCCTGTACGGCATCATGAAGGAACTCGTGTTTTGCGTCGTTCCGGAAGGCGTGGAGCTGGATGGCGATTTCGACTGCGTGGAGTTACTGAAAGCCATCTACGGTCTCAAACAGGCATCGCGCGTGTGGAACGAGACGTTCGACGAGTTCGTGTGTTCCATCGGATTTCACGTGTCGGCTTATGACCCGTGCCTCTACATCAAGGAAGTCGACGGTCATTGCGTGCTGCTGCTCGTGTACGTGGACGACGTACTGATTACCGGGAGTTCGGCTGAGCTCATCGAGCAGACCAAGCGCGAGCTGAAGACTCGCTTCGAGATGACCGACAGCGGCAAGTGTGCCTTCATTCTAGGCATCGAGTTGGTAGACGGCCCGAACGGCAGCGTGACGATGTGCCAGCGGCGGTATGTGGATGACATCCTGAAGCGTTTCGGTATGGACGAGTGCAAGGCTGTGGTGTCTCCCGTGGATTTGAGCTCACGACTGGTTGCGAGCGACTTGGCGATCAAGCTGAACGCGCCATTTCGTGAAGCTGTGGGTGCGCTCATGCATCTCATGACTGCGACTCGCCCGGACATTGCATATGCTGTGGGCTACGTGTCACGCTTTATGGAGAATCCGCAGGAGGAGCACTGGATTATTGCGGTACCTGAGTTATGGTACTCGTGGGGTACCGGTATACTGGTACGAGTACCGGTTGTGCCAATGACCAACACTCACCGCCTGCTCAATCATTCTGTATGTTTACGCTACATGTTTGCGTCATCGATGTTTACGCCACGCTGGATACTTGCGACAGGATACTGGGTACAAGATGGGCAAGATGCGTGGCGCTCTGTGATTGGCTGGAGCAACTCAGGAATCCAGTAGAGTGTATCCAGTAGAATATCTAGTAGGCTTAGAGGTAGCAAGCACTTTGCGAACTAAGGACCGAATCAATCACTTTCCAATTCTCCTTCAAACCCCAAGTGGTCAAGTGTCTTCGCTCCGGTCGACTCCAGAGCCTCAAGCCTCCCTCCGCTTCGTCCTCCAAGATCTGTGACCTTTAACAGGTTATGAGCCCAAGCACCATGTCCTCTACTCAAGACGCCTCGACCAAGGTCTCCATCGACAAGTTCAACGGCGACAACTACGCGACGTGGAACCGCTACATGCGTGGCGTGTTTCTGACCAAGTCGGTGTGGCATGTCGTGAACCGGGAGACAACGCCAACGTTCGCGGACTCGCGGATCAAGGATGAGTACGTCAAGGCGAGCAACATCGCGTTTGGACTGATGTTACTCCACATGAATGCGGACTACCATCACGTGGTTGACGACTGTGAAGAAGCGTGGGTCGCGTGGGCGCGATTGAAGACGCTCTACGGCGGGTCGCAGAAGGCTGGACGCATCTACCTGAAGCGCCAGCTCTTCAGCATGGAGATGGAGGAAGGCGGCAATGTCTTGCATCACTGCAACGAGGTCCTCAACATCAGCGCCAAGCTCAGCAGCATCGGCGCCAAGATGGAGGATGAAGACGTGGCGATCTGCTTGCTACGCAGTCTCCCCAAGAGCTACGAGAATGTCGTGCTAAACCTGGAGATGAGCAACGCGGAGCTGCGGTCGCAAGACGTTGTGAAGGTGCTGACGAATGAGCACATCAAGCGACAGGGCGAGAAGACGGCTACGGTGAAGACTGAAGACGCTGCGAAGGCGTTCAGTGCCGAGCGAGAGTCTCGCCAGTGTGCGTACTGCGGGAAATTGGGGCACACGATTGAACGGTGCTGGACCAAGCAGAAGGATGAGAATCGAGGAGCTCGACGCGGCGGTGGCTACAACCGTGGACGCGGGGCCAACAACATCAACTGGAGGAACGACGTGGACGACTACGACCGAGTGGCGTTTGCGGTTTCGTTAGAGTGTGGAATATCGACGGGCAAGGGTATGTCCGGCATGTGGGCGATCGACAGTGGAGCGACGCACCACATCTGCAACAACAAGGCCAAGTTCGCTGAAATCGATGAACGGGACGAGGGCGAACTGTCGGTGGCTGACGGCAACAAGGCTGCAATCAAGGGTGTGGGGACTATCATGGAACGGGTGGTCCTGCCCAACGGCGACGAGCGCGAGATCGAGATCCAGAACGCGCTGTACGTGCCGAGTATGAACAAGAATCTGCTGTCGGTGCCGCAGATTAACAAGAGTGGAGCGTTTCAAGTGGTGTTCGACGGCGCCAGCATGCTCATTGCGCGCAAAGGATCGAACAAGGTCGTGGCAACGGCGGATCTTGTCGACGGTCTGTACTGGCTTCGGACGCCACTGCGGATGGCAAACGCGGCGACAACTTCGGGACAAGTTGACCTTCATGCGCGTTTGGGTCATGCTCCCATCGACGTGCTGCGCAAGATGGTGAACAACGGCATGATCAAGGACGCCAAGATGCCGACGAAGTCGACGGGACCGAGCATGTGTCGCGGGTGTCAGCAAGGCAAAATGGTCCAGAAGCCGTTCCCAAGCAACCGCGACAAGCGCCACTACGACGTGTTCGAGCTGATTCACTTCGACATCTGTGGCCCGATGGAAGAAGACTCGCTGGGTGGCAGCAAGTATCTGCTCCTGATCGTGGACGAGGCCAGCGGATGCATGAAGGGTTTCTGCCTGAGTGCCAAGTCGGAGAGCGAGGACTGCATCAAGAGCTTCATCAGCAAGGTGCAGACGCAGTTCGGCAAACAAATCAAGTTCGTGCGTCACGACGGAGCCCGTGAGTTTGCGACCAACTCGCTCAAGTCGTTCTTCGAAGACCAAGGTATTGAGCAGCAAACCACTGTTCCGTACGCTCACCAGACAAACGGCACGGCAGAGCGCGCGATCCGTACCATCGTCACGATCGGTCGCAGCATGCTGCACCACGCGAAGCTGGACAAGTGTTTCTGGGCTGAGGCGGCGATGACTGCCATTTACGTCAAGAATCGCCTGCCGTCACCCAAGATCGAGGCCAAGACTCCGTTACCGAATCGCTTCTGTTAAAGGTCACAGATCTTGGAGGACGAAGCGGAGGGAGGCTTGAGGCTCTGGAGTTGACCGGAGCGAAGCCACTTGACCACTTGGGGTTTGAAGGAGAATTGGAAAGTGATTGATTCGGTCCTTAGTTCGCAAAGTGCTTGCTACCTCTAAGCCTACTAGATATTCTACTGGATACACTCTACTGGATTCCTGAGTTGCTCCAGCCAATCACAGAGCGCCACGCACTTGCCCATCTTGTACCCAGTATCCTGTCGCAAGTATCCAGCGTGGCGTAAACATCGATGACGCAAACATGTAGCGTAAACATACAGAATGATTGAGCAGGCGGTGAGTGTTGGTCATTGGCACAACCGGTACTGTACCAGTATACCGGTACCCCACGAGTACCATAACTCAGGTACCGCAATACGCCCCTCAATGCGAACACTCTGTCACGCCGAGAGCCTGAGTCAGTTCCTTGTGGCGTGGCCCCGGCATCGCCTTTGTCATGATATCCGCCAGCATCGTCGCAGTTTCGCAGTACTCCACCGTCACTTCACCGCGTTTTACTTCATCGCGGATGTGGTGGTACTTGATGTCGATGTGCTTGGCGCGACCGTGGTTTACGGGGTTCTTCGTCATCTTGATGCATGACTGGTTGTCCTCGAAAATCTTGAGCTCCGGGCACACTTCTCCAGCAACCGTGAGCATTTCACACACCAATCGGTGCACCCACTTGCCTTCTTGGATGGCCAGGCTCAGCGCGATGTACTCCGCTTCACTCGTTGATAGCGACACGCTCGACTGCTTCTTGCTTCCCCAACTGATGGGAGCACCTGTTAGCAGGAACACGTAGCCCGAAGTCGACTTGCGATCCGCGAGATCGCCGGCCCAGTCTGCGTCAGAGTATCCACGAAAGTCCACGCTGTCACCAGGCTTGAAGCAGATGCCGTGTGACTTGGTTCCCTGCAGATAGCGAAATATGCGCTTCACGGCCATCCAGTGCTCCTCCTGCGGATTCTCCATAAAGCGTGACACGTAGCCCACAGCATATGCGATGTCCGGGCGAGTCGCAGTCATGAGATGCATGAGCGCACCCACAGCTTCACGAAATGGCGCGTTCAGCTTGATCGCCAAGTCGCTCGCAACCAGTCGTGAGCTCAAATCCACGGGAGACACCACAGCCTTGCACTCGTCCATACCGAAACGCTTCTGTTAAAGGTCACAGATCTTGGAGGACGAAGCGGAGGGAGGCTTGAGGCTCTGGAGTTGACCGGAGCGAAGCCACTTGACCACTTGGGGTTTGAAGGAAAATTGGAAAGTGATTGATTCGGTCCTTAGTTCGCAAAGTGCTTGCTACCTCTAAGCCTACTAGATATTCTACTGGATACACTCTACTGGATTCCTGAGTTGCTCCAGCCAATCACAGAGCGCCACGCATCTTGCCCATCTTGTACCCAGTATCTGTCGCAAGTATCCAGCGTGGCGTAAACATCGATGACGCAAACATGTAGCGTAAACATACAGAATGATTGAGCAGGCGGTGAGTGTTGGTCATTGACACAACCGGTACTCGTACCAGTATACCGGTACCCCACGGTACCATAACTCAGGTACCGCAATACGCCCCTCAATGCGAACACTCTGTCACGCCGAGAGCCTGAGTCAGTTCCTTGTGGCGTGGCCCGGCATCGCCTTTGTCATGATATCCGCCAGCATCGTCGCAGTTTCGCAGTACTCCACCGTCACTTCACCGCGTTTTACTTCATCGCGGATGTGGTGGTACTTGATGTCGATGTGCTTGGCGCGACCGTGGTTTACGGGGTTCTTCGTCATCTTGATGCATGACTGGTTGTCCTCGAAAATCTTGAGCTCCGGGCACGCTTCTCCAGCAACCGTGAGCATTTCACACACCAATCGGTGCACCCACTTGCCTTCTTGGATGGCCAGGCTCAGCGCGATGTACTCCGCTTCACTCGTTGATAGCGACACGCTCGACTGCTTCTTGCTTCCCCAACTGATGGGAGCACCTGTTAGCAGGAACACGTAGCCCGAAGTCGACTTGCGATCCGCGAGATCGCCGGCCCAGTCTGCGTCAGAGTATCCACGAAAGTCCACGCTGTCACCAGGCTTGAAGCAGATGCCGTGTGACTTGGTTCCCTGCAGATAGCGAAATATGCGCTTCACGGCCATCCAGTGCTCCTCCTGCGGATTCTCCATAAAGCGTGACACGTAGCCCACAGCATATGCGATGTCCGGGCGAGTCGCAGTCATGAGATGCATGAGCGCACCCACAGCTTCACGAAATGGCGCGTTCAGCTTGATCGCCAAGTCGCTCGCAACCAGTCGTGAGCTCAAATCCACGGGAGACACCACAGCCTTGCACTCGTCCATACCGAAACGCTTCTGTTAAAGGTCACAGATCTTGGAGGACGAAGCGGAGGGAGGCTTGAGGCTCTGGAGTTGACCGGAGCGAAGCCACTTGACCACTTGGGGTTTGAAGGAAAATTGGAAAGTGATTGATTCGGTCCTTAGTTCGCAAAGTGCTTGCTACCTCTAAGCCTACTAGATATTCTACTGGATACACTCTACTGGATTCTGAGTTGCTCCAGCCAATCACAGAGCGCCACGCATCTTGCCCATCTTGTACCCAGTATCCTGTCGCAAGTATCCAGCGTGGCGTAAACATCGATGACGCAAACATGTAGCGTAAACATACAGAATGATTGAGCAGGCGGTGAGTGTTGGTCATTGGCACAACCGGTACTCGTACCAGTATACCGGTACCCCACGAGTACCATAACTCAGGTACCGCAATACGAAGCTACCATCAGGTCAGCGTGCCATCGGTACGAAGTGGGTGTTCAAGATCAAGCGAAAAGCCGATGGATCAATCGAGAAGTACAAGGCGCGCCTGGTGGCCAAGGGCTTCAAGCAGAAGTACGGCATCGACTACACCGAGACGTTCTCGCCTGTGATCAGTACGTGACGCTGCGCATGGTGATCGCCCTAGCCAAAACTTTGGTTGGCCCGTCGACCAACTGGACGTGGTGACTGCGTTCCTGTACGGCATCATGAAGGAACTCGTGTTTTGCGTCGTTCCAGAAGGCGTGGAGCTGGATGGCGATTTCGACTGCGTGGAGTTACTGAAAGCCATCTACGGTCTCAAGCAGGCATCGCGCGTTTGGAACGAGACGTTCGACGAGTTCGTGTGTTCCATCGGATTTCACGTGTCGGCTTATGACCCGTGCCTCTACATCAAGGAAGTCGACGGTCATTGCGTGCTGCTGCTCGTGTACGTGGACGACGTACTGATTACCGGGAGTTCGGCTGAGCTCATCAGGCAGACCAAGCGCGAGCTGAAGACTCGCTTCGAGATGACCGACAGCGGCAAGTGTGCCTTCATTCTAGGCATCGAGTTGGTAGACGGCCCGAACGGCAGCGTGACGATGTGCCAGCGGCGGTATGTGGATGACATCCTGAAGCGTTTCGGTATGGACGAGTGCAAGGCTGTGGTGTCTCCCGTGGATTTGAGCTCACGACTGGTTGCGAGCGACTTGGCGATCAAGCTGAACGCGCCATTTCGTGAAGCTGTGGGTGCGCTCATGCATCTCATGACTGCGACTCGCCCGGACATTGCATATGCTGTGGGCTACGTGTCACGCTTTATGGAGAATCCGCAGGAGGAGCACTGGATGGCCGTGAAGCGCATATTTCGCTATCTGCAGGAACCAAGTCACACGGCATCTGCTTCAAGCCTGGTGACAGCGTGGACTTTCGTGGATACTCTGACGCAGACTGGGCCGGCGATCTCGCGGATCGCAAGTCGACTTCGGGCTACGTGTTCCTGCTAACAGGTGCTCCCATCAGTTGGGGAAGCAAGAAGCAGTCGAGCGTGTCGCTATCAACGAGTGAAGCGGAGTACATCGCGCTGAGCCTGGCCATCCAAGAAGGCAAGTGGGTGCACCGATTGGTGTGTGAAATGCTCACGGTTGCTGGAGAAGCGTGCCCGGAGCTCAAGATTTTCGAGGACAACCAGTCATGCATCAAGATGACGAAGAACCCCGTGAACCACGGTCGCGCCAAGCACATCGACATCAAGTACCACCACATCCGCGATGAAGTAAAACGCGGTGAAGTGACGGTGGAGTACTGCGAAACTGCGACGATGCTGGCGGATATCATGACGAAGGCGATGCCGGGGCCACGCCACAAGGAACTGACTCAAGCTCTCGGCGTGACAGAGTGTTCGCATTGAGGGGGCGTATTGCGGTACCTGAGTTATGGTACTCGTGGGGTACCGGTATACTGGTACGAGTACCGGTTGTGCCAATGACCAACACTCACCGCCTGCTCAATCATTCTGTATGTTTACGCTACATGTTTGCGTCATCGATGTTTACGCCACGCTGGATACTTGCGACAGGATACTGGGTACAAGATGGGCAAGATGCGTGGCGCTCTGTGATTGGCTGGAGCAACTCAGGAATCCAGTAGAGTGTATCCAGTAGAATATCTAGTAGGCTTAGAGGTAGCAAGCACTTTGCGAACTAAGGACCGAATCAATCACTTTCAATTCTCCTTCAAACCCCAAGTGGTCAAGTGTCTTCGCTCCGGTCGACTCCAGAGCCTCAAGCCTCCCTCCGCTTCGTCCTCCAAGATCTGTGACCTTTAACAGGTTATGAGCCCAAGCACCATGTCCTCTACTCAAGACGCCTCGACCAAGGTCTCCATCGACAAGTTCGACGGCGACAACTACGCGACGTGGAACCGCTACATGCGTGGCGTGTTTCTGACCAAGTCGGTGTGGCATGTCGTGAACCGGGAGACAACGCCAACGTTCGCGGATCAAGGATGAGTACGTCAAGGCGAGCAACATCGCGTTTGGACTGATGTTACTCCACATGAATGCGGACTACCATCACGTGGTTGACGACTGTGAAGAAGCGTGGGTCGCGTGGGCGCGATTGAAGACGCTCTACGGCGGGTCGCAGAAGGCTGGACGCATCTACCTGAAGCGCCAGCTCTTCAGCATGGAGATGGAGGAAGGCGGCAATGTCTTGCATCACTGCAACGAGGTCCTCAACATCAGCGCCAAGCTCAGCAGCATCGGCGCCAAGATGGAGGATGAAGACGTGGCGATCTGCTTGCTACGCAGTCTCCCCAAGAGCTACGAGAATGTCGTGCTAAACCTGGAGATGAGCAACGCGGAGCTGCGGTCGCAAGACGTTGTGAAGGTGCTGACGAATGAGCACATCAAGCGACAGGGCGAGAAGACGGCTACGGTGAAGACTGAAGACGCTGCGAAGGCGTTCAGTGCCGAGCGAGAGTCTCGCCAGTGTGCGTACTGCGGGAAATTGGGGCACACGATTGAACGGTGCTGGACCAAGCAGAAGGATGAGAATCGAGGAGCTCGACGCGGCGGTGGCTACAACCGTGGACGCGGGGCCAACAACATCAACTGGAGGAACGACGTGGACGACTACGACCGAGTGGCGTTTGCGGTTTCGTTAGAGTGTGGAATATCGACGGGCAAGGGTATGTCCGGCATGTGGGCGATCGACAGTGGAGCGACGCACCACATCTGCAACAACAAGGCCAAGTTCGCTGAAATCGATGAACGGGACGAGGGCGAACTGTCGGTGGCTGACGGCAACAAGGCTGCAATCAAGGGTGTGGGGACTATCATGGAACGGGTGGTCCTGCCCAACGGCGACGAGCGCGAGATCGAGATCCAGAACGCGCTGTACGTGCCGAGTATGAACAAGAATCTGCTGTCGGTGCCGCAGATTAACAAGAGTGGAGCGTTTCAAGTGGTGTTCGACGGCGCCAGCATGCTCATTGCGCGCAAAGGATCGAACAAGGTCGTGGCAACGGCGGATCTTGTCGACGGTCTGTACTGGCTTCGGACGCCACTGCGGATGGCAAACGCGGCGACAACTTCGGGACAAGTTGACCTTCATGCGCGTTTGGGTCATGCTCCCATCGACGTGCTGCGCAAGATGGTGAACAACGGCATGATCAAGGACGCCAAGATGCCGACGAAGTCGACGGGACCGAGCATGTGTCGCGGGTGTCAGCAAGGCAAAATGGTCCAGAAGCCGTTCCCAAGCAACCGCGACAAGCGCCACTACGACGTGTTCGAGCTGATTCACTTTGACATCTGTGGCCCGATGGAAGAAGACTCGCTGGGTGGCAGCAAGTATCTGCTCCTGATCGTGGACGAGGCCAGCGGATGCATGAAGGGTTTCTGCCTGAGTGCCAAGTCGGAGAGCGAGGACTGCATCAAGAGCTTCATCAGCAAGGTGCAGACGCAGTTCGGCAAACAAATCAAGTTTGTGCGTCACGACGGAGCCCGTGAGTTCGCGACCAACTCGCTCAAGTCGTTCTTCGAAGACCAAGGTATTGAGCAGCAAACCACTGTTCCGTACGCTCACCAGACAAACGGCACGGCAGAGCGCGCGATCCGTACCATCGTCACGATCGGTCGCAGCATGCTGCACCACGCGAAGCTGGACAAGTGTTTCTGGGCTGAGGCGGCGATGACTGCCATTTACGTCAAGAATCGCCTGCCGTCACCCAAGATCGAGGCCAAGACTCCGTTCGAGATCGTGTACAAGTCGAAGCCGAGTGTGAAGCACATGCGTATCTTCGGGTGTCGCGCATATGTGCTGACGCCGAAGGAGAAGCGTCTCAAGTGGGACGCGAAGGCTCGCGCCGGTGTGTTCATGGGCTACGAGGAAGTGTCGAAGGCCTACCGAGTTTATGACATCGAGGCGGGGAAGGTGGTGATCAGTCGCGATGTCACCTTCGACGAGTCGACTTTTGGCGTTTCGGCGATGGATCAGGATGACGATGTGGACGAAGCCGTTCTCAATTTCGACAACCTGGATATCAGCGATGCTGTCCCTGCCCAGACGGATTTCAAGCAGGCGGGAAACGCAAGAACCGCTCCGACAGTAACCGCAACATGGGTCAAGCGAGTCGTGGAGCTGGTCTGGAAGAAGCAAGTGCGCCGAACGAGTCGTTCGAGCGCGGACCAAAACGCCGTTCAAGTGTGCGAGTGGAATCAGGGCCAAGTGACGAAGAAGAAAAAGATGATGAAGACAGTTCAAGTCCTCCTGTATTCTGGCGTGCGAGTGCCAACGCCGTGGAAGCAAGCGATTTGTCGGAGCCATCGACGTTCCAAGAGGCGATCAACGGACCCGACCAAGCGCACTGGCGCAAAGCCATTCGTGCGGAACTCAAGTCGATGCGTCTACGTGGTGTGTTCCGCGGTGCGAAGCTACCATCAGGTCAGCGTGCCATCGGTACGAAGTGGGTGTTCAAGATCAAGCGAAAAGCCGATGGATCAATCGAGAAGTACAAGGCGCGCCTGGTGGCCAAGGGCTTCAAGCAGAAGTACGGCATCGACTACACCGAGACGTTCTCGCCTGTGATCAAGTACGTGACGCTGCGCATGGTGATCGCCCTAGCCAAATATTTTGGTTGGCCCGTCGACCAACTGGACGTGGTGACTGCGTTCCTGTACGGCATCATGAAGGAACTCGTGTTTTGCGTCGTTCCGGAAGGCGTGGAGCTGGATGGCGATTTCGACTGCGTGGAGTTACTGAAAGCCATCTACGGTCTCAAACAGGCATCGCGCGTGTGGAACGAGACGTTCGACGAGTTCGTGTGTTCCATCGGATTTCACGTGTCGGCTTATGACCCGTGCCTCTACATCAAGGAAGTCGACGGTCATTGCGTGCTGCTGCTCGTGTACGTGGACGACGTACTCATTACCGGGAGTTCGGCTGAGCTCATCGAGCAGACTGTTAAAGGTCACAGATCTTGGAGGACGAAGCGGAGGAAGGCTTGAGGCTCTGGAGTTGACCGGAGCGAAGACACTTGACCACTTGGGGTTTGATGGAGAATTGGAAAGTGATTGATTCGGTCCTTAGTTCGCAAAGTGCTTGCTACCTCTAAGCCTACTAGATATTCTACTGGATACACTCTACTGGATTCCTGAGTTGCTCCAGCCAATCACAGAGCGCCACGCATCTTGCCCATCTTGTACCCAGTATCCTGTCGCAAGTATCCAGCGTGGCGTAAACATCGATGACGCAAACATGTAGCGTAAACATACAGAATGATTGAGCAGGCGGTGAGTGTTGGTCATTGGCACAACCGGTACTCGTACCAGTATACCGGTACCCCACGAGTACCATAACTCAGGTACCGCAATACGCCCCCTCAATGCGAACACTCTGTCACGCCGAGAGCCTGAGTCAGTTCCTTGTGGCGTGGCCCCGGCATCGCCTTTGTCATGATATCCGCCAGCATCGTCGCAGTTTCGCAGTACTCCACCGTCACTTCACCGCGTTTTACTTCATCGCGGATGTGGTGGTACTTGATGTCGATGTGCTTGGCGCGACCGTGGTTTACGGGGTTCTTCGTCATCTTGATGCATGACTGGTTGTCCTCGAAAATCTTGAGCTCCGGGCACGCTTCTCCAGCAACCGTGAGCATTTCACACACCAATCGGTGCACCCACTTGCCTTCTTGGATGGCCAGGCTCAGCGCGATGTACTCCGCTTCACTCGTTGATAGCGACACGCTCGACTGCTTCTTGCTTCCCCAACTGATGGGAGCACCTGTTAGCAGGAACACGTAGCCCGAAGTCGACTTGCGATCCGCGAGATCGCCGGCCCAGTCTGCATCAGAGTAACCACGAAAGTCCACGCTGTCACCAGGCTTGAAGCAGATGCCGTGTGACTTGGTTCCCTGCAGATAGCGAAATATGCGCTTCACGGCCATCCAGTGCTCCTCCTGCGGATTCTCCATAAAGCGTGACACGTAGCCCACAGCATATGCGATGTCCGGGCGAGTCGCAGTCATGAGATGCATGAGCGCACCCACAGCTTCACGAAATGGCGCGTTCAGCTTGATCGCCAAGTCGCTCGCAACCAGTCGTGAGCTCAAATCCACGGGAGACACCACAGCCTTGCACTCGTCCATACCGAAACGCTTCTGTTAAAGGTCACAGATCTTGGAGGACGAAGCGGAGGGAGGCTTGAGGCTCTGGAGTTGACCGGAGCGAAGCCACTTGACCACTTGGGGTTTGAAGGAAAATTGGAAAGTGATTGATTCGGTCCTTAGTTCGCAAAGTGCTTGCTACCTCTAAGCCTACTAGATATTCTACTGGATACACTCTACTGGATTCCTGAGTTGCTCCAGCCAATCACAGAGCGCCACGCATCTTGCCCATCTTGTACCCAGTATCCTGTCGCAAGTATCCAGCGTGGCGTAAACATCGATGACGCAAACATGTAGCGTAAACATACAGAATGATTGAGCAGGCGGTGAGTGTTGGTCATTGACACAACCGGTACTGTACCAGTATACCGGTACCCCACGAGTACCATAACTCAGGTACCGCAATACGCCCCTCAATGCGAACACTCTGTCACGCCGAGAGCCTGAGTCAGTTCCTTGTGGCGTGGCCCCGGCATCGCCTTTGTCATGATATCCGCCAGCATCGTCGCAGTTTCGTAGTACTACATCGTCACTTCACCGCGTTTTACTTCATCGCGGATGTGGTGGTACTTGATGTCGATGTGCTTGGCGCGACCGTGGTTTACGGGGTTCTTCGTCATCTTGATGCATGACTGGTTGTCCTCGAAAATCTTGAGCTCCGGGCGCACTTCTCCAGCAACCGTGAGCATTTCACACACCAATCGGTGCACCCACTTGCCTTCTTGGATGGCCAGGCTCAGCGCGATGTACTCCGCTTCACTCGTTGATAGCGACACGCTCGACTGCTTCTTGCTTCCCCAACTGATGGGAGCACCTGTTAGCAGGAACACGTAGCCCGAAGTCGACTTGCGATCCGCGAGATCGCCGGCCCAGTCTGCGTCAGAGTATCCACGAAAGTCCACGCTGTCACCAGGCTTGAAGCAGATGCCGTGTGACTTGGTTCCCTGCAGATAGCGAAATATGCGCTTCACGGCCATCCAGTGCTCCTCCTGCGGATTCTCCATAAAGCGTGACACGTAGCCCACAGCATATGCGATGTCCGAGCGAGTCGCAGTCATGAGATGCATGAGCGCACCCACAGCTTCACGAAATGGCGCGTTCAGCTTGATCGCCAAGTCGCTCGCAACCAGTCGTGAGCTCAAATCCACGGGAGACACCACAGCCTTGCACTCGTCCATACCGAAACGCTTCTGTTAAAGGTCACAGATCTTGGAGGACGAAGCGGAGGGAGGCTTGAGGCTCTGGAGTTGACCGGAGCGAAGCCACTTGACCACTTGGGGTTTGAAGGAAAATTGGAAAGTGATTGATTCGGTCCTTAGTTCGCAAAGTGCTTGCTACCTCTAAGCCTACTAGATATTCTACTGGATACACTCTACTGGATTCCTGGAGTTGCTCCAGCCAATCACAGAGCGCCACGCATCTTGCCATCTTGTACCCAGTATCCTGTCGCAAGTATCCAGCGTGGCGTAAACATCGATGACGCAAACATGTAGCGTAAACATACAGAATGATTGAGCAGGCGGTGAGTGTTGGTCATTGGCACAACCGGTACTCGTACCAGTATACCGGTACCCCACGAGTACCATAACTCAGGTACCGCAATACGCCCCTCAATGCGAACACTCTGTCACGCCGAGAGCCTGAGTCAGTTCCTTGTGGCGTGGCCCCGGCATCGCCTTTGTCATGATATCCGCCAGCATCGTCGCAGCTTCGTGTACTACACCGTCACTTCACCGCGTTTTACTTCATCGCGGATGTGGTGGTACTTGATGTCGATGTGCTTGGCGCGACCGTGGTTTACGGGGTTCTTCGTCATCTTGATGCATGACTGGTTGTCCTCGAAAATCTTGAGCTCCGGGCACGCTTCTCCAGCAACCGTGAGCATTTCACACACCAATCGGTGCACCCACTTGCCTTCTTGGATGGCCAGGCTCAGCGCGATGTACTCCGCTTCACTCGTTGATAGCGACACGCTCGACTGCTTCTTGCTTCCCCAACTGATGGGAGCACCTGTTAGCAGGAACACGTAGCCCGAAGTCGACTTGCGATCCGCGAGATCGCCGGCCCAGTCTGCGTCAGAGTATCCACGAAAGTCCACGCTGTCACCAGGCTTGAAGCAGATGCCGTGTGACTTGGTTCCCTGCAGATAGCGAAATATGCGCTTCACGGCCATCCAGTGCTCCTCCTGCGGATTCTCCATGAAGCGTGACACGTAGCCCACAGCATATGCAATGTCCGGGCGAGTCGCAGTCATGAGATGCATGAGCGCACCCACAGCTTCACGAAATGGCGCGTTCAGCTTGATCGCCAAGTCGCTCGCAACCAGTCGTGAGCTCAAATCCACGGGAGACACCACAGCCTTGCACTCGTCCATACCGAAACGCTTCTGTTAAAGGTCACAGATCTTGGAGGACGAAGCGGAGGGAGGCTTGAGGCTCTGGAGTTGACCGGAGCGAAGCCACTTGACCACTTGGGGTTTGAAGGAAAATTGGAAAGTGATTGATTCGGTCCTTAGTTCGCAAAGTGCTTGCTACCTCTAAGCCTACTAGATATTCTACTGGATACACTCTACTGGATTCCTGGAGTTGCTCCAGCCAATCACAGAGCGCCACGCATCTTGCCCATCTTGTACCCAGTATCCTGTCGCAAGTATCCAGCGTGGCGTAAACATCGATGACGCAAACATGTAGCGTAAACATACAGAATGATTGAGCAGGCGGTGAGTGTTGGTCATTGGCACAACCGGTACTGTACCAGTATACCGGTACCCCACGAGTACCATAACTCAGGTACCGCAATACGAAGCTACCATCAGGTCAGCGTGCCATCGGTACGAAGTGGGTGTTCAAGATCAAGCGAAAAGCCGATGGATCAATCGAGAAGTACAAGGCGCGCCTGGTGGCCAAGGGCTTCAAGCAGAAGTACGGCATCGACTACACCGAGACGTTCTCGCCTGTGATCAAGTACGTGACGCTGCGCATGGTGATCGCCCTAGCCAAAACTTTGGTTGGCCCGTCGACCAACTGGACGTGGTGACTGCGTTCCTGTACGGCATCATGAAGGAACTCGTGTTTTGCGTCGTTCCACAAGGCGTGGAGCTGGATGGCGATTTCGACTGCGTGGAGTTACTGAAAGCCATCTACGGTCTCAAGCAGGCATCGCGCATTTGGAACGAGACGTTCGACGAGTTCGTGTGTTCCATCGGATTTCACGTGTCGGCTTATGACCCGTGCCTCTACATCAAGGAAGTCGACGGTCATTGCGTGCTGCTGCTCGTGTACGTGGACGACGTACTGATTACCGGGAGTTCGGCTGAGCTCATCGAGCAGACCAAGCGCGAGCTGAAGACTCGCTTCGAGATGCCCGACAGCGGCAAGTGTGCCTTCATTCTAGGCATCGAGTTGGTAGACGGCCCGAACGGCAGCGTGACGATGTGCCAGCGGCGGTGTGGATGACATCCTGAAGCGTTTCGGTATGGACGAGTGCAAGGCTGTGGTGTCTCCGTGGATTTGAGCTCACGACTGGTTGCGAGC